>APFE031531767.1:131127-161118 GCA_000404065.3 Pinus taeda
TTGGCTCTATCTGCTGCTGACACAGCTGCACAAGTTTTGATTCCTATTTGTTTATCTCCATCCCATGGCCTTTTCCCCCAGAGGTGTTTTCTGGCACAGGTGTATGAACCTATGTAATTATTGTTGCAATTGGGGCAATGAAATTTAGTGGTTCCACCCCCTTTCCCTGCTTCAGACTTGTTAACATATTTCCACAATGGGGTTTGGTCTTGTTTAGTTTTTTTAGAGTCATGTTCACCCTCCTCCAGCTCCTCCTCACCGATGTTTTCATCAAATCCACTTTCTCCCCCTTCTTCATCCCCCTCTTCATTTTGACCCCTCCTTTTCCTACTCTCCAGCACCATAATAACCAGAAAAGGGACCAAGAAAAAGAAAATGCCAAGAAATATAACCAGGTCCATGATGTTTGAAATTTGTAGACTTTTGAATCTGCAAAATTTAATGGGAATGGGAATGAAAAAATTAAAAATGTATTTAGTTTTACTATTTATTAATTTTATTTATTTAGAATCTAGATTCATGAGTCCTCATTCTAGAATCTAGAAATAAGTTATACATTTCCTAAATTACTAACTAAACTAAACTGAATTACTAAATTACTAAGTAACTAAAGTTCAAACTACTAAATTACTAAGTTACTAACCTCCTTGCAGGCTTGCTCCTTGCTCCTCGCTCCTCCTCGCTCCTTTGCACAATCTCCTTGGCTCTCCTCCAACTCTTTCAAGTCACAATGAACTAAAAATGACCCCCAAGCCCTTATAAAACCAAAAAAAAATCAACATTATTATTATTATTATTATTTTGCGCTTTTCACTGTCGGCGGTAGCGCGCGTCGCTCCCAGAGCGAAAATTAAAGCCGAGGAGCGATCGAGAGTGATCGCTCCCTGATCGCTCTCGGGCTTTAATTTTCGCTTCGGGAGTGACGCTCTTGAAGACGCTCCCTGTTTTGGCAGGGAGCGCAAATTTTTTTATCGGGAGCGTGCTTCCGAGCCGCTCCCGCCCGTAGCGCAGATTGGGAGCGGGTTCAAGGGGGGTGGGAGGGGGGTCGCTCCCCCGCAACTCTGGTGCACACACTTTTGAATATTATTTTTTTGTTTTAGGGATCCTAAAAACTGTGCGGGTTGTTTATTTGAAGAAATGTCATCTACATACGATCTCTAAGATGAATGGCACAATTACAACTCAGAGTAGAGGGTTTGCGAGAGAAGAAACCGACTATGTCTTTCTAAATTACAAGATGACAAGAGGTGGATCAATGTACATGGGTAGGGCATGGGGATGTTATTCCAGAGTAGTGTTTTCTTACACTTAGATGGCTGGCATTATCTTCCCACAAGGATGGAATAATTGGAATGATCTCACCAAAGAATCGTAAGCTATCCCATCTCAACAAATCAAGTGCATGACCTGTCAGAATCTCATTTTGCAATATTATTGCTCTTCATTGTGTATGTGCAAGATTATGTTCTACTCGCAATATAAATGTTTTGACTTGGTGCAAACATTAGAGAAAGAGTTTCATGGTTGAATGAACTGAGTGACCAAGAGGTTGCACCTTTCGTGAGCACTCGTTTCATCAATGGGGAGAGTTGGATCACAAACTTGTAATTTCGTCACTGCGGAAAACTATCAATATGGTTCCACGAATTGGCTAAAATATAATCCCGTATTTCTAATTTTATAACAACACCTCGATCATTGCAGAGTGAGAATATTATTTTATGTTCAAGTGTATCAAGTAAACTTACCCATCGACTATTATGAGTAGCAGGACCTTGGATCTTGTTTGAAGAGAAGTAATCTCTATCTTTTGTAATTTTGCCTATAGCGGTAATAGACAAACACATGTTTATAATGTACCTTTATGATAGATATAATATATAATGCTTTTTCTTTCTTGGAAAAAAAAAAAAAACACCTAAACAAACTTACCCATCGACTAGCGACTTTGACTAGCATATTTCTTTGGGTCTATCATAAGTTTGCTTTATAGATCGCTTACACCAAAAATTTGTTGGATTTCTTCCTTTCTACTCGACATTATTTATTTCTATTGTTCCATGGTGTCATTGTTACCGTGCACAATTTGTGCGATATTGAATATATATATAAAATTTCACGTGTATATATTCAATCATTGTTACCGTACACAATTTGTCCAATATTGAAATATATTCATGTATATATATAAATTCACCATGAATAATGTCAAATTTCGATGGATTCACTTTCATTCTGTATCTTCGGGATTAGTGCCATATTTCTGAATCTTTGATTTCTTTGGGATTTAGGCCAGATTTCAGAATCTCCGTGTTCATGTCTTTATCATCCATTTTAAATTGTATAAACTGTCTTTTCATGGTGCCATTTTTTTGAAAGAAGAAAGAAAGAAAATAATTATTTTAAATTCCACAAGGCTAAAAATAGCCTATGGGACAAATTGCTTCTTCATCTGCTTGATGTATTCGGCCCTTTTTCTATGAAGCTTCACAATAAATGCTCCCAGATTCTTGAGAAAATCCTCACCAAATAGATTATCACAAGAGTTGCATATCTACACAACTTTCCGTGTTGCCTTTGAAGGCCTCGCATTCTAAAATGAAATGTTTTTCTGTTTCCACTTTCCCGGAAGAACAAAAAATGCATACTCTTTCCTCCCACACTTCTTTTCGCCTTTTCCAGCGCCCTATTTCACAACGAAGTTGATGAGAATTAGTCCTTAACTGAGCAATAAGAATTGGCTCTCCAAGAGATATTGGCATCTATGTAAGCTTTTGGTTAATGACTATGAGTGGGATTAAACACTTCAATATAGTACTTTTTCTTTCTTCCTAGCTCATTAACCCAAGTACACTTGTGGAGCTTTTCCATAACAAAAGCTTTTTTCTCTTTGTTGTTTATGGGACACGCGTTCAAGCAAATACCCCATTTACTAAACCATTTGTTATTTTGTTGCATCCAAGTTTTTTTGTATTTTTTTTGCACAATTTGTCATTAAAGACAACTTTAGGCCATCTACCCTCTTACATTTGCTCAATTTTTTTTAAATACCTTATGACTCGCACCATAGCAATTGCTTCAATAGGAGTAGCGCCTATTTCACTTAACAAGATAACCTAAGGAATTGCACTTTTAATCTTGAATTTATTTGTAATCAAATGCTTTTGAATTTTCTCAAATTGTCTCCACTGCATGTCGGATGTATTCACAACCATAAAGAATCACCATATTCTCTAGAAGCCCAAAAAGAGTTTGAGTGGTTTTCTAGTCCCATAACTCTACCTCGCTACAGCTATTTTGAAAAGCATAAAATGCTTTCCAACCCCCCAAAGTTCTTTTCTTTCTACACCCATCCCAAATTAGATTTTTGTTGAAGTCAATTCCGAGGTATTTGTAATCCGCAACTTCTTCCAGAATGTTGTCTTCAAAGTAGAATTTATGTTAGTTATGTTTTATTTTCTTAGAAAAAGCCACTACTTTTGTTTTGCTTATATTGACTTGCATCCCCACACTTCTACAAAAATGCTCAAGGGATAGTAAGTGTTTTTGCAAACCAAGAGCTGATTTAGCAATCAGAATAAGGTCATATGCATACAAAAGAAGCCTTATAACAAACTTGCCCAAATAGATACCATCACCCCCTTGCAAATTTAACCACTCCTCAAGCTTGTCTATATATAAACCGAAAAGGGTAGGAGACTGTGGGCAGCCTTGCTTGACCCCAATATCACTTCTAAAACTTTCAGAAATGCTTGTTGAAGTTCTAATTTTGACTTTTACCTCTTCATACAGCCTATGCACAACTGCTTTCAAATGTTTAGGAACCCCAAGTTCCTTCATTATGTGCCAAATCTTATCCCTAGGAACCGAGTCAAACACTTTTATGAAATCAACAAAGAAACACAAGACTTCTTCCTTTTTCTCCCAAACTTTTTCAATGATGTGCCTTAAAGTTATACAATGATCAAATGTGGAATGTTTAAGTCTAAAACCCGCTTGCCCTTTAGCACGCTTATCTCTTTCTTCTGCCCAATTGCTAATTTTATTTTCTAGCATGCTCCCAAATAGTTTTGCAAACAAAGGATTTATCGTGATGGTCCTATAACTGGAGGGATTATTGACATCACCGCTCTTGAAAAGAGTTATTGCCTGACTAGTTGTCCAATCTGTGGGGAGCCCTTGTTGTATGATGTTGTTGAAATTTTTTGTAATGTGGGGTGCAAGGATCTTTGAGCCCCACTTTAGATATTCTGCTTGGAGTTCAGATATGTTTTTTACTTTTCCAACACCCAACTTCTTGATACCTATCTCTACCTCTTGCACCATGAAGAGTTTGGTATCAGTGTTGACCAAGGGGAGAGGGTCAACCTTAGGATTCTGTTCATAGAGTTGTCTTGCATAATCAAACCATTTAGAAGTTGTAATACTATTTCCAGTTTGTATCTTTTTCGGTTGGATCTCCTTCCAAAATAATTTGGGATTATTTTTCCCAAGGAAGATTAGTTATTCCCTCCTTGAAACCATGAAATCAACCTTTTCTTACTTAATAATTGCTTGTAAGCTTTGGGCTTTATGGTACCCTTGTTTGACTCTTTCCACATTCTCCTTGCCTTTTTGCATTCCTCGTCAAACCAAGCATTAACCGGAAAGAAATTTGTTTTAGACTTCTTAATTTTTGCTCTTTTGCACTTTGCAAGTGCGCATTGAATTAAATTTGTTAATTCATGACTATGAAGGTTGTGAATTGTGATTTTCTCCTTCTCAAAGAGCCTCTCTAACGCCATTTTGAAGGAATTACAATTTTCCAGAGTCAAAATAATTCTTCCCTGTGGGAGATTTTGTTGGACATGCTAAAATTTTGACTCTAATTGTTTCTTTCCAGTTCAAGAGAAACATAAATAAATTGGCTTGTGATATGATTTTAAGTCCCACAGCTGGTCTCCAATCAAAACTGCCTCCATTTTTCCACACAAACCATGCGAGCAAATTACATAATCTACTAACTTGCTCCATTGTAAGTATTGCAAGTGAAATTACCAAACTTTGCTCATCTAGTCAAGCCATTACAAATGACTAAATCAAAGGTCTCGTATAGAGTAAACAATTGTTCACCAAAGAGATTGCAATGCTTGTCCTCTGAAATTCTTTCCCACTGATGATTACTCTCTTCTGTAAGCCAAATAGGGTCGCAATCATCTTTACAACAAAGAATGCTAGCTTGCTCACTTGCAATCCTAACATTGAAATCACCCACTATAAGGACTTCACCTAGCTGCAAATATGTTGCAATATTCGATTTTAAGGCTGCAAATGGATCTTTGTGGTCAAGCCCTCTACCTTTGTAGATTTTTTAAACTTGCGGCACAAAATAACATGTTGCAATCCTGATGTGGTTTCCATTTTCTGATTTGTTGAATCAACTTAATTTTGTCTTACTTTTTTTTTCTACGTTAAAACTAATCTAAGTACCCACAGGGGATTTGAACCGGTGACCTATCGCAAGGAGTGCCTTAACAGCGCACCCATTCACCGTCAATCCAAAGCCCCGTGGGCTTAATTTTGTCTTACTTACCAAAATTGAAATTAATCATTTGGACTCTCCATAAATCTCGTGAACATGGGAATAGTTTTTATAGTAGAACAAATAACACTAGCATATGTTTTTTAATGATATTGTGCGACAATGGTTGAGTATGACTAAAACTCTATGAGCATCAAAATTATTATGGCCAAAAGCTTAATTAGAGTCGATTAAGAGGGTGATGTATAATTGCTTCTATTTTGAATATAAATGGTCCATTATATATATAATATAATATATATATAATTATATATATATATATATATATATATATATATATATATATATACACTATAATGAAAAATACTAATAAATATATTAGTTTTAATTATTATAATAATTTTTTTTATAAATTTCATATAGTTTTAATTACTATAATGAAAAAATAATATAAATGTTCAATTAGTTTTAATTACAAAGGAATATTTCATGGTATTTTCAATATATGTGTGTGTGTGTGGAGATAAAAAAGACATAATCTAATTTATAAACAAAATAGACTTTTTCACCAAAATCTAACTAAATAATTTCAAGAAAAAATGTGATTTTTTGTTGTTTAAAATGCATTTTTCAATGCATAAATGGATTCAACACCCTAAAAGATCCTCAGGGCACTCGAATTCTATAGATCAAACAACTTAAACTCAAGTTTTTAGAATCTACTGGATTTTGTTTAAAATTAACCATAAAAAATGTCGCGAAAAAGACCATTTTGTCTATAAGTTAGACTACTGCTAAGATGTGAGGGCCTCAAGTTAATGAGTGCCCGTGATGACCACCAGCGGACAGGAGAGTCGAAAAACCGAAATCGTGGGTACGGGCGTGCCCATGATGTGTGACAGACATGCATACATAGTGGCAGACGTGTTCAGTTAAAGGCGTGTGTGCAGACAAGTTCAGTTAAAGGCGTGCAGATGGCGAGTTCAGTTAAAGGGGCGTGCAAACAAGTTCAGTTAAAGGCGTACTGATGGCAAGTTTGGTTAAAGGCGTGTGTGAACAATTTCAGGGCCTTGACATCCTCTTGCCTGCGGAAACCTAGTATGTGGAAACTCGTTGCCTGCAGAAACCTAGTCCGTGGAAACTCGACCTGCCTGTAGAACTCGACCTCCTACACTTCAATGTTGCCTTAGCAAATTTTCTTCTTCTTCCTGCATTTAGCAAACCTTGCTTGAGGAATGTTATTATTTCTTAATTGAATTATAAGATTTTGATTTTTTTGAGAGAATATAATTGTAAAATTTTGTCATATAAATATGAATACAACTGTGCTTTGTAAAACAATTTCACAGAATAAGCATTTTATTTTAGCTTCTAGACATGAAAAATATATATTAATCTTCTTCATATTATATTAATATCAATTTAAATATTTCATAACTTGTTGTATATGTAACATGCTAGCAACTTCTGTACGCAAATTTTCAATGGCGACTATGCAAATTTTCAATAGGAGTGACTACCCTGCAACACTTGTTTCTTTATAAAAGTTGATTTAAGATTATGTTTTTTCATATGGACATCTAAATATTTTGTTTGTGGTTGAGAGTGAGGGTGAAATATTTTTGTCACTTCTCCTTAGTATGGATAGAGTGAATTTATTGATGTTTTATTATACTTTTAATTAAACAAACCAAACAAGTATATTCAATTTTGTTTTTTTATTATATCTGACATGAAATATTTTATTTATGGTTGAGAGTGAGTGAAATAGTTTTACTAGTTCTCCTTAATATGGCCACTGAGAGTGAGATTATTTATGTTTTATTGAGCCGAGAGGGGCTCTACAACCTAGTACATGAGGGAAATGTTGTCACATAATGTTACGTTAAAAAAAAAAAAGGAAAAATAAATACTTCAATTTTGTTTTTTATTTAAAAAAAAAACCAACTTACTTTTTTGGACGATGGATATATGTAATTTCTTCATTGCAACTAAGATCTAATGTCTACAGTATGCTAGAAATGTGTAAATTGAAGTACTAAAAATGTTAACATGTGTAAAGTAAAGTACTAGAAATGTTAACATTTGGACTCGATAAAAAATAAAATTAAAATATGGTAGAGATGTGTAACTTAATGTAATGTAAATATTGTAGAGGTGAAAATAAAATTAAAATAACAAAATAAAAAATAATCCTAGAAAAATTAAATAAAAATAAAAATAAAAATGACTTATGGTATTGACCTATGGTTTTAAGAATCCATGGTATTGACTCATGGAATTAATCTGGAATATAATGTATTTAACAAGGAAATTAAAATAGCTTAGACCCATTTTAGTTTGATGTTATATTTAGATACATCATTAGTTGTAGAAAATGATGGCCTTGAATCCATCTACCCTATAAAGGTAAAACTTTCGTATAAAGTTAAAACATTTTTTTATGGATATGTTCGACATTTGTCTATAAATGATAGGAGGTGGGGAGAAATTAGGAAAAATGTAATTATCAAATTTTATCTAATATTTCTACCTACCTCCTTCCAATTTTTACTAGGTTATATTGGGTAAAATATAATATTATAATATTACATTTTATCCAATATTTCCCCTTAACGGGTCCACTTCTTATTGTAATTTTTATTTATATTTGTAATTTAAAAATAAACCAACTCAACTATAGGGAGATGTTGTGCGTAACTTTACATTAAAAAAATAAAAAAAATATACTAATATATGTATATGGAAGAGATGTTGTGGGTAATTTTACATTAAAAAAATAAAAATAAAAAATAAAAAAATATACATGTGTTCGCTAATATATGTATATGAAAGAGATGTTGTGCATAACTTAAAAAAATCTCGGAAATAAATAAAATACAAATAAAATACTTCAATTTTGACTTTTATTTTACATCAAACTTAAAATAATAATAAAAAATAAAAATCACCTATGATATTGACCTAGTTTTAAGAATCCATGGTATTGACTCATGGAATTAGTCTTGAATATAATGTATTTAGCATGGAAATTAAACTAGCTTAGATCCATCTTAGTTTGATGTTATATTTAGATACATAATTAGTTGTAGAAAATGATGGCCTTGAATCCATCTACCCTATAAAGGTAAAACTTTACTGTAAAGTTAAAACTTTTTTATGGAAATGAAATGAAATGATATTTTAAGGTCCACCAGACTAAAAATAGTCTATGAGATCATTAGTTCCTTGTTTTTGGCTTTTTGCAATTCAATCCTTTTCCGATTCAAATTGATGATCAGCTGGCCCAATCTTCCAACAATCCCCTCGCCTAAAAAGACAATGCCAAGAAACTGATGCTAACATGTTCTCATAACTTTCTCTGATGTCTTTGAATGCATCCCATTCCAAAATGAAATGCTTTTCCGATTCCACAGCCCCAAACGTGCAAAATGTACACACCTGTTCTTCCTAAGCTTCTTTAGGCATTTTCCATCGTCTTGTTTCACACCGAAGTTGATGTGAGTTGGTCTTTAATTGAGCAATAAGAACCTTTTCCCTCCACGAAATGCTAGCTCCAATGAACTCTTTTTTTTGTAGATCATAGGTAGGGTTGAATTCCTCAATATAATATTTCTTCTTTCTACCCAACTCTTTTCCCCATACCTCTTTACGAAACTTCTCCATAACAAAATCTTTTAGCTCCTTACTATTTGTGGGACATACATTGAGGTATATATTCCATTTTTGCATCCATGTGTAGTTTTGTTTCATCCATGTTTTCTTTCTTTCACTCATGCCTTTATTGAAGATAACATTAGGCCATCTACCTACTCTCATTTGCTCAATTATTTTTAGATATCTTATGAGCTGCACCATAGCGATTGCTTCAATGGGAGTTGATCCTATTTCACTTAACATTATCTCATAAGGTACTGAACTTTTTATTTTGAACTTGTTCATGATCAAGTGTTTTTGGATTTTCTCAATTTGTTTCCATTTTGAGACGAGAGAGCTACTAGCCCACAATTCACACCCATATAGCATCACTTAACAAACTAGGAGTCCAAAAAGCACTTTAATCGTTTTCCAATCCCATAACTCTGCCTCTCTACATCTGTTTTGAAGAGCATATAATGCTTTCCAGCCTCCTAAAATTGTGTCCTCCCAATTAAGTTTGTTGTTGAAATCAATCCCAAGGTACTTGTACTCATTTACTTCTTCAAGGATGTTGTTTTCAAAGAAGAAAATATGTTGGCTCTACTTCCTTTTATTAGAAAAAATCATTATTTTGGAAGAAAGTATGTTGGCTCTACTTCCTTTTATTAGAAAAAATCATTATTTTGGTTTGCTAGTATTGACTTGCATCCCCACTATTCTACAAAAATGCTCAAGGGCATATAAGTGCATTTGCAATCCATGGGCCGATTTAGAAATTAATACAATCATTAGCATATAAAAGAAGCTTTATCACAAACTCCCCCAACTGAACACCATCTCCACCTTGCAGATTTAGCCACTCCTCTAATTTATCAATATATAGGCAAAAAAGAGTAAGGGATAGAGGGAAACCTTGCTTGAATCCAGTGTCACTTCTAAAACTTTCTGAAATACCTGTTGAGGTTCTAACTTTGACTTTCACTTCTTCATAAAGTCTATGGACAACGACTCTATAATGTAAAAAAATTTCAAGTTCTTCCATTCTACGCCACAACTTAAACTTTCTGAAATACCTGTTGAGGTTCTAACTTTGACTTTCACTTCTTCATAAAGTCTATGGACAACGACTCTATAATGTAAAAAAATTTCAAGTTCTTCCATTCTACGCCACAACTTATCCCTAGGGACTGTGTCAAATGCTTTTTTGAATTCAATACAACAACAAAATACTTCTTCTTTGTCCTCCCGAACTTTTCAACGATGTGGCTCAACGTGATGCCATGATCCATAGTGGAATGTTTCGGCGTGAAACCCGATTGTCCTCTTGCCCTCTTTTCTTTTACTTCTACCCACTTACTAATTGTGTATTCTACCATGTTGCCGAAAAGCTTTGCAAACAAAGGATTGATCATAATTGTTCTATAGTTGGATGGATTATTGATGTCTCCACTTTTAAAAAGGGGTATTGCTAGGCTAGTTGTCTAGTTTCTTGGGAATCTTTGTTGAATGATGTTGTTGAATATTTCCATGATGTGCGGTGCAAGAGCATTCATTCCCCATTTTAGATACTCTGCTTGAAGTTCAACTAAGTCCTTTGCCTTTCCTGTTTTCAGCTTCTTAATTCCATTCTCCACCTCCTGTAATGTGAAGGGCTTTGAATTTGTGTTGATCCTAGGGGAGGACTCTGCCTCATATTATTTCTCATAGAGTTGACTTGCATATTCAAACCATTGATTGGCTGTAATATTATTTTCAATTTTCTTCTTCCTTGGTTGCAGTTCCTACGAGAACTAACTCTTCTCTTGTCATTTGCATGAACTCATATTTTTTCCTTTTTAGTATCTACTTATATAACTTTACATTCATCTTCTCCTTCCCTGCCTTTTCAAGGTTCTCCTTGCCATTTTGCATTCCTCATCAAACCAAGCATTTATAGGAAAAAAAATTGATTTTGATTTCCTATTTTTTGCTCTTTTGCACTTCTCAATGCACTTTGAATTATATTTGTTAACTCATGGCTGTTGAAGCTTTTGAAACCAATTTTCTCCTTTCGAATTAATCTCTCTAACATTGTCTTGAAGATAGTACAATTTTCTTGTGTTAGAATAATTTTGTCCCTTGATAGTGATTGTTGAGAGCATTGGGTTTTCCTCTTATGCTGCCTTTCTTCTAACCATGATAACCTTATATAAATTGGGTTATAGTCTAATTTAAAGTCCAAAATATGCTCTCCAATACTAACTTCGTCTATCTTTTCTATTAAGCTTTGTGTACACATCACATAGTCAATGACACTTGCCCCATTGTATGTGTTGCAAGTGAAGTTCTCAGACCCTTTCCATCTATCTAGACCATTGCAAATAATTAAGTTGAAAGCCCCACATAATGTAAGCAACTCCTCTCCAAAATGATTGCTAACTTTGTCACCTTCTGAACACCTCACCCATTGGGGATTCTCCTCTTCAGTGAGCCAAATATGATTGTTATTCTCTTTGCAACAAAGAATGCTAGCTTGATTATTTGTTGTTCTAGCATTGAAATCTCCCACTAAAAGAATTTCTCCCTGCTGAGAGTACACGACAATATCTTGTTTTAAAGCTGTATACGGATCCTTGTTGTCAAGCTATTTTTGTAAGTTTTTGAGACTTGAGGGGAAAAATAACATGCTGCAATTCTTATGTGATTCTCATTCTATGATATTTTCAACCATAAGTATTGTTTATTTGCATAGTCTTTAATTAACTAAATGTGACTGCCTTCTTTTTCTTTCACTAAAACTAGTATTTCCCCATACCCTTTGCCATTTTCTACTACCTTGTTCCAAACTGCCAACTTCAAATAACTGTCAAACATAGGAGTTTTGCAACCATCATGCTCATGAGTTTCTGTGAGACAAATTATGTCTCTACCTTCCGTAATAGGCCCTAACCCAGGTCCCCTCCTCCAAGGGTAACCTTTATAATTCCAACAAACTAAACTTAGGTAGACCTGGGTAGGATTTCACTGCCACGCAGTTTGGCACATAAGACTCAAATTTGAGTCTTCACTCCTTTTCGTCCATGCTGCTCTTGTTATTTTCGTCTCTATTATTGAATTCTATGTTTTTTCTTTACTACCAGCTTGCTGCCCTGATTTTCTTGGAGGCCCAAACACTGCAATAACGACTTTCCCATTGTAAAACCATGCCCTTTTCCCTCCATTTCTTGATGTTCTAATTTTCTCCACTTCATCCCTTCTCTCCTCTTGTTGTTTTTTGGTTAAATCTTCATCGAGGAAGAAGTGTGAGCCTTTCAAGAGTTTCTTTTTGCCCAAAAGCTGTCGTTTGTCTTGTACGCTTGCCATGGTGACTTTTATGGGCCGAGGCCTCTCTTCACATATCCTCCCAACCCTTCTTGCTTGGCAAATTTGCCCTTTCTAATGCAATTTCTCTTTCAGAAAGTCTCTTGTCAAATTGAGAGTACTTTCATTCTTCCCATAATCTCTTATTCCCCTGATAATAAAGTTTGTTTTCCTGTCCTGTCTTTCTTTTGTTCTATTTTTTGTGCTCTAAGAGCACTTGCATCTTCTTCTTCCTCTGTCCTTATGTAACCATTAGCATCTTCAGCTCTAGCTTTGATTTCTTTTGGACTATCTTTCCCACTCTTCATTTTTGCTTTCTCTTTGGAAATGTTTGTTTGCTGAGATACCTGTGTATCTACCTGAGTTTGTTTAGAAATGATCACATCCCTGTTTGTTGTTATTAATCCTTTCATGCTTTGCCATTCTTGTTTTCCTGTCTCTAGAGCCTCTTGTTATTTTGTTACCCGTTCTTTTAAAATTTTATTACCTTCCATTAGACATCGGTTTGCAACTGGGATCTTTGAAATTTTGCGGTCCCTTTCATGTTCTCTCGTTTCCAAAATCTCCAGCCTTGTCCTGGCCTTCATCAGTTCTTGGACACGTAGATTTGATGACCAAGTAAGAGGTGTAGATGTTGCACTGTAAATGATTGCTTCTTCTTTATTTTTGTTTCTCTTATTTATTTTCTTTCTCTTGATTGGTTTTCTTCTCATTTGTCCCCATTTAAGGCGAGCAAGTCTACGCCTTAAAATACCCTCATATTGCTTTGAGTTTACCCAAATCCACTTTCCTGTTTTGTCTGTTGAAGCAATTTTGACTTGACCCAAATGATTTATTTCCACGAAATCTGAAATTTCCTCGCTCTTTATGCCTTGGCTCTTCTAAGCGTTTTCCATGTTGTGAGGGTTTACCTTGTAGCGATTGATTCCAAACTGTTCAGAGTGTTGCTAGCATGTCATGAGGAGTTCTGTTGTATGCAAGTTTGAATAGCTACCCCTTCAATTAGTCCGTTAGCATGTCATGAGGAGTTCTGCTGTATGCAAGTTTGAATAGCTACCCCTTCAATTAGTCCGTCCCAATATGTGTGTGGCAGTCATTGACATTTGCGTAGAAATGATTGGAGGTGGGGAAATATTAGGAAAAATGTAATTATAAAATTTTATCTAATATTTCTACCTACCTCCATCCACTTTTTACTAGGTTATATTGGGTAAAATATAGTACTATAATATTACATTTTATCTAATATTTCCCATTAGCGGGTCCACTTCTTATTGTTATTTTCTTTATATTTGTAATTTAAAAGTAAAGAAACTCAACTATAAAATTAGCAAGAGTGGGGAAATATTGAGTAAAATGTAATATTTAGGGTGGGGTGTGACGTGAAATATTAGGTAAAATGTAGTAATATTACATTTTAATTAGTATTTCCGCCCAACCCTTGCCACTATTTATTAGGCGGGGGTGGTTATAAAGATTGGGTAACATATGATATAATATTGTAATATTATATTTAATGTAAGATTTCCCCTCACACGATTGATTTTTTATTAAAAAAATTCTTTATATTTGAGGTTTATAAGTAGACTTAATTACTTTGTAAATATTTAATCCCATTATGGTAGAGATGTTGTAATATTTCACATTTTGACTAGATAAAAATAAAATAAAAAACATAAAATTAATATCTATATTTATATTTATGATGTATAATAAATTATATTAATAAGTAAACCAACGTAGATCCATTTTAACTTTGATCTCCCAAGCATTGAGAGGGATCAAATTTCTTGAGATCCAAAGCTCTTTTAAAGTGAAAAAAATTTGATCCCTCTGGGCGTGGTAGATTCGAAGTTAAGATGGATCTAGGGTGTAATACTTTTTATTAAACAAACCAAGCATTTATATTCATTTTTTTAATTATATGTGATGTTTTTTGAAAGACATGTGTCAACTCCAACTTGAACATGCACATACTTACACATCTCTCTTATACTAGGGTTGTAAAATGAACTTCTTGATTTGATCATAAATTTTGTTCTTTTACTTAAAAAACTAAAATTTTTGATTTTAAAATTAGTATAAGTCAAAAATAATATGACTAAAAATAACAAAATATATCTAGAATAAAAAAAAATATAAACAAAATCATTTAAAACAAACGACCATGATAATTTTTTTTCAACAAAATCATTTAAAACAAATGATAATGATTATCAATTAAATATAAAACTATAATTTTTTTTTTTCAAATAAAATTATTCACAACACCCATATACTACCTGATAAGAAAAAATAACAGTTAATTTTCAATAATTTTACGTAAAAATTATAAATTATAATCAACTGCATTCACCTTTATTGACCGCCAACTTAAATCCACAAATGAAACTAGGATACTATACTACGTGGCACTCTTACATTCTACCTTATGCTGTGTATAAGAAAACCTTTCACTTTTACATTCTACCTCATGCTGTGTAAGAAAACCTATCATAACTATGGGTGCTAACGATGCTATTATTTTCCAAAATTATATGTCGTCAGTTTGGTCTGTTGGTCAAACTCTAGTGTCACAGTACTGATTCCAATACACTGAAAATCAAACCCAAGCCAATGAAGTTGGATTCCCACCGAGTATAACCATAACCAACCAACGTCAATGTTGCTTAACAAAGTCATCTCGTTTAGCTTAATTATGTACCTCATGATCAATTGGGTTTATCTTTTTGAATATAGCCATCAAAATCCGGGATAAAACTGGAGATAGAGAGGTGCCTCCGTGCTCTGCTGGGGTGAAGGAATGTCGAGTGCAATTGGGTCATTGCCACTGAAAAGGGACCAAACATTGAGATTGTCAATGTACCATTTCTCACCCGGTTTTATACGTGTCCGGTCCTTTCCCCTTCCGCTGCAAAATGGCTTCTGCAATGCTAGATGTTCAACAACATTGTACCATACAAAACACTGGACTTCTCTCGCACTAGTTAGGCAATCGGCGCCAAACGAAAATGGCAGATGTCTTCTATTCAGTAGAACATACACTTCACACAGGAAGACCTTCAAACGGATCCTTGTAACAGGTTCTTTGCTCTACTTTAACTGTATTTTGAAAGTTTCAGTTTGAACTTGTAAATGAATGAGTTGTAGACAAGACATTAGAGGGGCGAGGATAAACCGAATTCTATATGCGCTGTCATGCCGCTTGCTATATCCACATATCCAGGATAATGAATTTGTGTAGTCAGAGTGTTGTACCTCCCAGTAACAGGCTATTTCCATAATGGGGTGGGTGATTGGTTCTTTTTGATTTTGGGGATTTTCTGCAAGGGAACAGCTCATAGAGGAGATACATATTCACTCCCTTAGACATTTTCTGAGGGACCTTTATTCCCTCCCTTAGACACGCTCATTCAACCCAAATAAATGGGATGTGAACTACCAAGCATGGAAATGGCCGACCCAAAATTCCATTTCTCTTCCAATTATTTTTCGTTTGACGATCTCTCACAATATTATTGTTGAGTTGATTTTCTCCATGGGCTTTTTGTAGCCTTTTAACTCTCCAATGCGTTGCACACAATAACTTTTGCTTTCTCCTACTGTAAGCAGAGAGACCATGTTGATTGAAAATTTGTAGAGAACTGGTGCAGAGCTGTTAGGAGCTAAAACTTGGAATCTCTTTTATTCTTTTGAAATTTAGAAAACTGATAGGTGATAAAACTGACAAACAACAGAAACAAAAAACAACAGCGATAATCATAAAAACCAACAACATTGGATTTAGTACTAGCAACATAAATTCTGGCAATCTCCGAGCTGTAGATTTGATAGCAGATTCTATAACACTAACAGCAGACAAAAAACCAAATGTAGGTACTAGTAACAACACCTAAATGCTCAGAATCCTCAACTCATAAACACTGAAATTTTTGGAGAAGGTATGGACAGCAACTCAGGTCAAATCCATGGTAGCATGAACCCTTTCCTTGGTCCAAATTTTTGGTTCATGATTCTTTGAAATGCTTCAAGTAGTCATTATGGATCCATCTTCATTCTGTGAAGGACACGGAGGCAAAGTATGGCCATATGCATGGGAGAGGGAGGCCTTACAGCTGATAGGCAGTGATTTGACATGAATGGTTAGGGAAACTGTATGACTAGGGTGTGCTGATGGAGATGAGGAACAGTTTTTTATTAGAGGGAGATCACGGGGTTTTGCTGCAGGTTGGGAGAATGCCTACTGGAAGTGAAGTCACAGGATTGCTTTCCCATGGAGTACATCACTGTCAATTGTTTGGATAGTGACGGATCTGTGCAAACAGTGGTAATATCGTTAAATGTCAAGTTTACAGTAGTTGGGGCTTCCAGTTTGAATAAGTCCAAGGAAGATTGGCTACCCTTTCCTTTAATGTGAAATCAGTCACCATGGCTAATTACTCTCTTGATAATTATTGCTCTCATATGCATTTTCAGCCATAAAAACATCATTGTTTACCTAACTGTTGCTTTCCTCTTCAATCGCCTTTGCTTCTTTGTTGATCTTATCACTCATAGGCTATATCTCAAGCTACTATATGCCATTGTATGCCCTAAATCTGCATATCATAAAAGCCCTAACTTATAGCAGCCTTCTTCTAAATGATAAAGGTCTTAGGAAAGTGTACTTGAACTCTTGACAGCTCTTATCTCATCCTTTCAAGGTTTGGCCGGCACCTTCCCCTTCAATTATTAGACCTTGCATCACCCTTGAACCCTTTTTAGTTGAACAGTTTGTCGGTGATCTTTTCAGGTTAGCCTCCCTTGTGGGGATGATATCAACGACTAAACAACTGGAGAGAAGCCACTTGTGGTGAGAGTGATGGCTGATCTCTTGTTGCCCTAAGACCTAGGTTGGCTAGTGAGGCTTTGCACTAGGTCTGCTAGATTTTGCGGTAAGACGCCCCATTCTTCAAATCATGCAGGGTGTTAAAGATCTAGCACTTGGCTCATTAAAGTGAGGGGTTGGCCCACACATGCGAGGTCTTTTAGGCCTTTTAAAGGGTCAATTCTAGCCGTTGGTGCTAATTAAATGATGAAAAAGGTCAATTACTCAAGGTAAGTCAAGTTACCAAGCAAAAAGGTCGAAAGGAATTGCAAATTTAGTAATATGGACCAACTCGACTTCCTCAAGAATCAAGATAGGTGTTTGACCTCTTGAAGTGGACATTGAAGGTGTAAAGTCGAAGCTAAGTTAGCGCTAGAACATTTGTGGGAAAATCTAGCCATTGGAAGGCGTGCAAGTCTCTCTCCAAGCAAAGCAAGCCTATCTTCAAGCAAATCAAGTCAATTCAAGCTAAATCAAGCCTCCTTCAATCAAATTCAGCCCTCCTAGGGTAGTTTTCTCCATGAAAGCAAATCAACCCCCTTTTGTGGAATATTTCTCATATAAAAAATAATTTTCATTGTAAAGACTTAGTTTTCGGGTTGTGGATGATAAGTCTTATTTTTGGGAGTGGGTTTCAAACTAGTCATTAGAAAGAAAATTATAGAAGGCTAGTCCCTCATTCCGTTTGTGTTGTTGTGAACTGTGAGATCATCACGCCATAATAAGAACTTCTTTTGGTGCAAACAACTTGTCTTATGGATTGATTCTTCTATTATCTTTCTTCTTAGCCATTGTTAGAAATTGTTCTTCATAAGATTTTTGTAGGTTTTTCCAAGTCACACAAAGTTTGTGGATTGTTCCATTGAGGGGCTACATAGTCATGTGGAAGAGGAAGGCTACGGTGCTATTCCTCACTTTCTTTTTGTTGGATTAGGGTTATCAAAATCTAATTGTTGGACTTGTTGCCGCAAAATCTAGCAGGTCTAGTGCAAAGCCTCACTAGGCGGTTTCAAAACTCAAGGCAACAAGATATA
This sequence comes from Pinus taeda, assembly GCA_000404065.3. Lineage (NCBI taxonomy): Eukaryota > Viridiplantae > Streptophyta > Pinopsida > Pinales > Pinaceae > Pinus > Pinus taeda. Next base: position 149,528 of record APFE031531767.1, read on the forward strand.
AGCCGCCACTATCACCTCAATAGCCTTTCTCTAGCTATTTAGTGGTATTCAACCACAAGGGAGGCTTCCCTAAGAGGATCAACTAAAAGGATATTCAATATGAATGGCTCAAGGTGATTGATGGGGTCTAATGATCAAGATACAATACCGATAGAGCCTATAGAGCTGATATAATCTTTACCAAAATTTAGGCTATCCTTAGACCATTTGAATCAATTATAGCAATGTTATAAGTTAGGGTTTTGCATATTTTCAATAATAGGGCATGCGATGTCATATAATAGTTGGAAGAAGAGGTTAGATGGATCAACAAAGGATCGAGAGTCGAGACCTTCAATTAGATATGAAGGATCTAGTGTTTACAATGGAGTTTTATGGTTGAAACATTCATAAAACAACAATAGGATGTTGATGCCATCCCTAAAAATGGGTTTAATATGCAAAGAAATTTTGCTTTTAGAGAATTAGTCAATGCAATTCCTATCTAAAGAGCAATGACATATCAAAGATAAATTACTTCTTACTAATATTTTACATAAACTCTAACTCTAATCCTAAATATCTAGGAATTAGGAGAGAAGAAGGAGAAATTTATTTAAGAATATGGTTTGATCAACACCACCAACATCAGTGCCTTGTTCTAAATGGGCAAATGGAGTCTTCTTGGGAAAATCCAATGAGAACATTTTTGTTGAAGTGGATGGAATGACAAGGGAATCCACTTGTAAACCTTAGTGGCTTCCATGTGAGGGAAGATTTTAAATTTAAGAGATGCACACTTGGAGTTTTCTTAAAGGATTCTAGGAAAACAATTTTACAGATCATAGAGGAGTAAAATTCCGTGATAAATTCAACAATTTATATCATGACACATATAGAAACCTTACTACACAAATACAACATGAAAATTATATAAAAGAAGTGGTAAACTTACAAAATTTTCCATAAGAATCACTTCAATCAATCCTAGGAAAGCATCCTCAAGCAAGATACGATCTCCAAGGGCAATTTGCATCACAAAAGATCACATTTCGGCCAAATAGAGAGACAAGGACTAATGCACACTCCCAAAGAGAGAAGAGTGTGATAAGTGAATGATGATGATAAAATGAAATAAGGCCTCCTTTATTTATATGAGGTCTAACATGCCTTATTTCCAAAATTTTACAGGCAAAACCCTAAAACAAGTTTTCTTAAAACATAAACAAGTCTAAGGTCACAAAACGACCTTAATATATCTCAAAAACATAACATAAATGCCAAAAATAGGCCACAAGCGTGAGAAATAATGATCTCCACCATGCCATCATCCTCCATAAATGCTTAAGGTTGTTGAATTTTTGTAGCTATGGTTGGTCTTCATATTAATATATTTTTATTGATGTACTTGTTCATGTGAAGCATGTTCTTCATGCTCATAAGAAAATTAAATTATTCTTGTATTTATCAAAAGAAAAATTGAAATTTTGAATTTTTGTCTTGGCGCCATAAGTTGTCCAAGTTAGCCCAGCTATTCAAGGCACCCATTTGGCCTATGGATCTCTATATATTAGAGTCACTCGTCCTCCTCTCCATCATCATTCGATCTGAGCATCAAGCAATAGTATCTTCTAACAATACGAAGCAAATGAAGGAGCAGAACAAAGGAGATTAAAGAAGCATCTCAAGGACAAGTTTAATCTTTGTGAAGAAGTGGGATTCTCTGATTTAACTTTGTGTAAGAAGGACAAATATCTGCGGTACATATATGTGCGAGAAGGCCGAAGATATGTGGTTCATCTCTGTGTAAGAATGGCTGAATGTTCGGAAAAATATTGAGAGAGGGGGAGTGAATAAGTATTTTAAACTCACATTAACTTTTCATTTCATATTCTGACTTCTGTACGCCACTGTCATTCAGGAAATCCGCATATGTACATGACTGTGGTAAATGCAAATCGCGTATATCCAGATAACTAATTTATCATTTATTTCATTAACTATTCATCCTTAACCAGTGTATCATTACTTCATTATTTATTCATTAAGCAAAAACCATGAGTAGTAGAGAGTAGATAGATCATCAACACACAAGAAACATATCAACACACATCAACACTAGGATTTTAGGTGGAAACCCAATGTGGGAGAAAACCACCACTGTTGTCATCTTTATCTTCTTCTTTTATTATAAAGGAAAACATCTTACAATCTTGTACTGGTGCAAACTCTTACTAGCATGCAGGCGTCCAACCTCCTCTCGTTCTCCAGCACCCATTGGAAGGGAGCTCCAACACCCTGATCTCGTTTACCGGCTCCTACCGGAAGGGAGCACATACCCCCTGCACAAATTTACCAGCTACCACTGGAAGGAAGCTTCGACTTCCTTACTGAAGGCTCCAACCCTCAGCACCTTGTGGACCACTTTTCATAATATTTCATACTAGATCCACCTGACTCAAACATCAAACCTGTAGGACACCTTTCATCATATTTTCAGACTGGACCCACTTTCAACATTAAGCTCAATATCAAACTGAATACCAATTTTGGATTTTAATCATAGTACCAACTGAATCACTACCATCAACAAACCAATCATTGAATCTCAAAACCATTGCAACAAGATCAAGCCAATCCATAACAGATATAAACCATCAGATGCACAATCATATACCAAACCATACATTGCTCATCATCACTGAAACACAGTGTTTTTCATGGAAACCCTGATCACGCACATATTAAAATGTATACACTACTTCTCTGAAGCACACCCACATATGTACGCGCTTCCTCTGTATCATACCTACGTACGGATCTCAAATCACTGACAGCTGAATCTGAATCACTCTATTACTGAAACAACCAATGAATCATGTACTGAATCAATCACAAATCACTACAAGATCATCACTAATCAACATTCGATTCCATAACCAAATCAACCCATTCAATACTGTCAAACACATATTATCATGATAGAGACATTATCAACAGACAACAACAAATAAACCTATTAATATTAGGTATGTTCTATGCTTAGAGCAATTTATTTCAATTTTCACAGTTAGCTCAATATCTTTTCCAGAATAGCAATCACATTAGCATTAAAGTAAACTGCAGATTGAACATAAACATAAATCGCAGAAGACAAGCCAAGACAAGAGGACACAAGATGTGGCGCTAGCTAGGGACAAACCCCAATGTGGGGAAACCCTTGATCAATTCTTCTTATATGTTCTTCAATAGTTTAGCAGAGGGAGAGAGAGATAGTACATTTACAACAGAAGTCAACACTTTGACTTTTCTAGATAAGAGCAGAGATCATCTCTAGGAAGATGATGCATGAGATCGGTTGAAGACATGTTGCTTCAACTGATTCTCCAAGGTAATTCCTTCACCTATCAATGTGCTGCATCTCGTCATCATGCTGCACCTCGCCGCACTGCACCATGCTGCACCCATCATTACAATGTTGGATCTCATGCTGTACACATCATATTGCTGCACCTTATGTTGCACTGCTGTCCCATGTGCCATACTGCTGTCCCACTGTTATGCTCCAACAATCATCATAGCCTAGCTGTACCAATGTGTTAGCAACGCCATGCTTGCCACCATGTACTTGTTGTTGTTGCTGTCCTATTGTGCCACTGCTGCACAATGTCATAGTTGTCCTAATTATTGTGCTGTCCCAACATGCTGCTGTCCTAACACGCTGCTGTCCCAATATGCTGCCATCCTATCATTGTGCGTCCACTGAGTTTGCAGCACCATGAACCATTGCTGCTATGCACAACAACACTGCTGTCCCACTGTTGGTATTGTTGCGTCTTGTGCATCATGTACATGTTGTCCATGTATCCACCATGAACCATTGCTGCTATATATAGCAACACTGCTGCCCCACTGTTGGTATTGCTGCGCCTTGCGCATCATGTACTTGCTGTCCATGTATCCACCATGAACCATTGCTGCTATGTACAGCAATACTGCTGTCCCACTGTTGCTGGTTAGGGAATATTAGCTTGTTGTAATAACCGTTGATCAACTACTAAAACAACCCTTCTTGACTGTGGCTTACCCTTGGAGAAGTGGTGTCTCCCATCGCTGTTGTTCTGGGCATAGACAACCCCCAATACACCTTCATGCTGTCTTGTTTTAGAGTAGCTAGGCCTGCGGCCTACCACAGACCTCCGCTGCCACCCACAACTCACTCAAACCACCATACGTTGCCCTCCAAACAGTTCGTAGGGCTGCGACTTACCCACAACAATCTATACTGCCCTTTACCAAGCGTTGGGCACCTAAGAACTCCTCCAAGCAGGCTGCAACAACCTTTCCTTGTCTCGGCCCTTTAGGGAGTAATATCGGCCTCCCTTATGGCAAACTCAGCCCTCCAAAAGATCATGAAACAGGCCTCTATAACCACGCTGTTCAACTCTCCTTTGCTACGGCTAAGAGAAAGTTCCCTTGCCTCCAACTTAGGGCTATCTCCTTCACAACATGATTGCGTCTTCTTGGATTAGGGCAGACTGTGGCTAGACATCCTTTAGGACTGCGGCTAGGTCATTCTCCTTAGGGCTGTGGCTAGGGCATCCTCCTTAGGACTGCGTTTTCCTTGCTAGGGCATCATCTCTAGGGCAGCTCCCTTAGTCTTCTTTCCTCCAATGTCTAGGGCTTCCACTCCTAGATTTCTCTTCCACTAAAACCCAAGACAAGTGGAGAGAAATCAAGATAGAAGTGTGTGTTGAAATGTATCTCAAGTCATCTCCTTTTATATTAAAACGTTGAACACATGTGGGGTTTATTTGGTTGCAGGCCGACCTTGACGAATTGTCTTATAACACAAATAAATTAATAACTCCATGAATACTTATCGGAATCGGATGATCTTTAGATCAATCGTACACCTCTCGACGAGAAAGATCCAAGAAAAATATCAGCTGCCATAAATAAGATGACCCACATGGAGTTTGGCCCTAGTTTCCAATTTTACCACTCCCTCTCAACTAGGGAGAACTCCATCCTCTGATCCATATGTCTGATTGTACTATCTCTGGAATCAATGCCCTGCACTGCTCTGCTAAACCATGAAGAAAAAGAATTGATCGAGAATGTCTCATACCATTCTCTATTGACCCGAAGTCGGTTTTATTGATCCCAGATCAATATCACAAGAGAGTGTCTCAAACCACTCATACTGATCCCAGATCAGTTTCATTGATCCCAGATCAATGTAGGTCATCCTAGCATAGGGAGTACGGTAGATACAATGATGCGTCCATCGATAGTACTACTATGGTCCCTAAGCCCATTTCCCTGCTCATTGGCCAGATGAGAGGTACTTCCCATGAGTCCCAAGCTACATGGGTAGGATGCTTCGACAGGAGAACCATTCATCCTGTCCCTAAGTCGCCTCGGGGTATCACAGGGGAAGGCTGAACCATTCACCCTGTACATAGTGCACCATTAGGGGAGGGTGAGTCGCCTTATGGTCGCTGGTTGCTCCGATAAGTACCCCAAGCCCCCCGGAGCTCCCAGAGCTCAATGCATTCAACATGCATGACCCTCATAAGAGGGTCTCTCAATGACTCCAAGTCGTTCGGGAAAGTCACAAATTTGACCTTTCCCTGGGGCTTCGACAAAATGTTTGCAACCTGTACATTAGTCTCAATGCAATGGAGCGTCCTCACTCATCAACGTACCATATCCTAGATAAGGTAGTATCTCATGTCTATCTGTTGGAGAAATCATAGAATACAGGATTCCTCAACAATCGAATCCCCCCCTGGTTGACACAGAGGATCACAGAGGTATCCATCATGTGTACAAACAACTTGCTGAAGAACTTCCACAACCTGGCAACTTCACATGAGATCATACGCGTAGCTATGTATTCGGTTTCAACGGTGCTTATAGCAACCGACTTCTGCTTCCTGCTCATCCATGATATCGAAGCAAAATCCAAAGAGCACCAGCACTTAGAATTGCTCTTGCGATCCTCCACACTGCTTGCCCAGTCAGCATTCGAATAATCATGCAGGTCACATTTTCGGTAGTGTATCTCAATCCATGACAGATTGTGCCATGAAGACATCACAAAAGATTCTTGGCACCAATCTAGTGAGACTCATCCATCTATGAGCTCATCATGCTGACTGCAAAACATATGTCCAGACGGAAGTTCACCAAGAACATCAATGCGAATGAGTTTATGAAACTCAGAGGCATTTCCCAAATCTGGTCCGACATTACTACCACATAACTTCTGAAAGTTAAGCTCCATCGAGGTAGTTGCGGGCTTGCTGTTCACCATTTCAAATCTAGAATCCAACTCCCTCTTACTTATGCAAATGAGAGGGTCTGCACCTATCAGAAATAGGTCGTCCTCAGAAGGTGCCGGTATGAGAGGTCTATTATCCACAACCTTCGAGCAATGGTTTGGATCGGATTCACTCCTAGTGAATCTCAGTTTCATCTGATAGCTATCAATCCTCTCACACTATGCCCGGGGTGTTTTGCTTCAAGCCATAGAGGGCTTTCTTCCACCCGTATACATGAGATTCCTAATCATGAATCTCAAACCCCTCGGGTTGTTCCAAACTTGTGGACCTGCTACATGAGGGGAATGGTCCCCTTGTAAGATTTTCCTTCGGTACATCTCAGACATGTACCTTCATGCTCTTCTTGAATTCAGGCATTGTAGTCACCATCTGACTCACATCGTTTAGGGTCCTATAATAAGTAGACCTCCGGTGCTATAGATGAGATATGTCAATTGACATGATCCCCAATGGACCATTCTGCAACTTGATACAAATTGCCAACCCTGAACCCATGAGTAAAAGCATCTTTGAAAATTTCATTTTCAAACATGTACCTTTCCATCGATGAATGCCACCCTGAAACCTTTGACTTCCATTGCCGAAATGGACACTAGGTTCTTCTTGCGATTAGGTACATAAAAGGGTTTCTATAAATGAATCGAGTTACCCTCATTCACTTGAGGGGTAACATTCCCTACACCTTTTCTGGGATAGGTGGCATTGTAAAATTGGCAACTAGGGCCAAACTCCATATGGCAACTGATATTTTTCTTGGATCCCTCTCATCAAGAGGTGTAGGATTCATCTAGAGTTCATCTGATTCCGATAAGTATTCATGGAGTTATGAATTTATTTGCGTTATAAAACAATTCGTCAAGGTCGGCCAGCAACCAAATAAACCCCACATGTGCTCAACGTTTTAGTATAAATAGAGATGGCCTTCAAGTCATTTCAACACACTTGGGATCTCTTCCTCTCTCTACTTGTCTTTGGGTTTTAGTAGGAGGAGAGATCCTAAGGAATAACGTTGCCCTGATCAAGAGGGCAGAAAGCCGGAACTGCTGGAACTGCCAGAAAAGACTGTTAAGTTTAGGTATGTTCTAAGCTAGAGCAATTTATTTAAATTTTCACAGTTAGCAATCACACCAGCATTAGAGTAAACTGCAGATAGAACATAAGTATAAATCGCAGAAGACATGCCAAGACAAGAGGACACAAGATGTGGCGCTAGCCAGGGACAAACCCCACAATGTGTGGAGAAACCCTTGATCATTTCTTCTTTTATGTTCTTCAAAGTTCATCAGAGAGAGAGAGAGAGAGATAGTATATTTACATCAGAAGTCAATACTTTGACTTATCTAGATCTGAGCATAGATCATCTCCTATAATGATGATACATGAGATCAGTTGAAGACACTCTGCTTCAACTGATTCTCCTAGGTGACGGCTTCACCTATCCATTTCATTCATCTGTTGCACCTTACTGTGTAGCACCATCATGCATCATCATGCTGCTCATGATCACTGTGCTACCCATACATCAAGTTGTCCATGACCTCATACATTATGTTGCCCATGTGTCGTGTTGCTCCATGATTTCATCTATCATGCTGCCCATTCATCATGTTGCGCTGCACCCAAATATCATTGAGTTGTTCTCAACATCATGCATCTGCACCCATTTGATGTGTACTCAATGACTGGTTTACTGCTCTCATTGATATACTGAGATTTCTATTATGACAGTCATTTCATTATGTCAACAAGGTCTCCAATGAGGTCTACAGCATGAAGACTATATCTTATATCCTTATCATTACTGAGACAATGATTATTAGATTGTAGTAGCTTTGGTACTGCTTTTCCTTATAAATAGGCATGTGATCTATAGAATAGATCCATGACATGGTCATCCTTATACCAGGTATTCTATAGGAGTACCACGATTGCATATTGTCATACCTTATCCATGTAATATGAAGACTGTCATACCAAGGGCTAGGTCTCCATGTAGTTCAGACCTTACTGTAGTTACTCCATTCGAGATCTATACTTCTTCGTTCATCCGAGCATGGATCCATAGGTAGAATATCGATCAGATATGCATCCATATCATACTTATGAGTTTTGGTCATGAATGCACCTCATACCCTAACCGAGGTGCAGTCAGATCCTGCTTCTCTATGCGAGATCTAGCATGTGTGCTTTCTGCGTTCTAGACTGCGGCTCCCCTAACCTTGATTGCGGCTCCATTAACCTTACTGTGGTTGTTCCTTTTCGAATTAGATTCACGTTGACTGCCCAACGTATATATGTTAGGTGTAGAACGTTGATTATCTTATGAATGTTGTGCGTAATATTGTAATACCATGACTGCGTTTATCCTTTGCGTGAATAGGACTGCGTGTATCCATTGTGTGAACAGAACTGCGAGAATCCATTGCGTGAACAGGACTGCATTTATCCTTTGCATGAGTTAGGATGGCTCCATTTCAACTGCGGCTGTGCCTTCTTTTATCACTGCGGCTTGATGACAGTGGCACCCTAGACTGCATATAGAAGTCCCTTAAGGGCTTCGCATAGAAGCTTCCTTTCACTGTGTTTATCATATGGCCAGCGTAATGCTAGGCATATGGCCAGCATAATGCCATGCGTATATGTATGAAGTGTTTCCATGAACAGCGTAGGGTTTCACTTCCTGAACGACATATAGAGATTCATTATGAACAACGTATAGGTTTGCATACTGACTGTAATTTAAGGCATCATCTGCGTGTGAGCTAGGGCATCATCTAGGCCAGCGTATTCTATGTTCTCTCCTTCTCCAAAAACCCAAGACGTGGAGAGGAGATCACCTCAAGACTACATGTGTTAAATGACTTCAAGTCCTTGCTAATTTATACTAAAAAGTAAGTGATGAATAGGCGTGACTATTGGGCTTCCAAGCTTACTCAAGTTGCTGGTCGGCTTGATAATGATTTCATAATAAAAATAAATTCATATTTCCATAAATACTCATTGGAATTGAATGATCTTTAGATCAATCCTATACCTCTCGACGAGAGGGATCCAATAAAAATATCAGCTGTCACTAATAACCTGACCCACATGGAGTTTGGCCCTAGTTGCCAATTTAACAAAGACGGAACTGCCGGAAAAGTTGGAACTGCCAGAAAAGATGGAAAAGCCAGAACTGCCAAAAAAGCTGGAAAAGCCAAAAATGTCGGAACTGCCGGAAAAGTCGGAATTGCCGAAAAGCCAGAATTGCCAGAACTGCCAGGAACAACCGGAACTGCCGGGAACAACCAAAACTGCTAGAACTGCCGAAACAGTCGGAGCATCTGTCTTCGAAGGAGAGCAGCATGCAAGGGACAGCTAACTAACATTGGGACAACTGTATGGTACTTAGCAACAAATACACCAAGCATGCAATGTTACAACTAGCATGCAACAACAAGCGTGCTAAGGACAACACGCATGCCAGGGACAACAAGCAAGCAAGGTGTAGCCAACACATAGGTCAGGATGGAAACATGGTGCAACAATGGCACATAATGCAGTACAGTGATGGGTAGTCATGACTAATGAAGCGTGATCAGATGCAACATAATGATGATGGGTGCAGCATGGTGCAGCACGGTGAGGTGCAGCATGATGACAAAATGCAGCACAATGATAGGTGAAGGAGTCACCTTGGAGAATTAGTTGAAGCAGCATGTCTTCAACTGATCTCATGTATCATCTTCTTAGAGATGATCTATGCTCTTATCTAGATAAGTCAAAGTGTTGACTTCTGTTGTAAACGTACTATCTCTTTCTCTCTTCGCTGAACTATTGAAGAACACTTTGACTTCTCTCTCTCTGTTGACTTCTGTTGTAAACGTACTATCTCTCTCTCTCTGTTGACTTCTGTTGTAAACGTACTATCTCTCTCTCTTTCTCTGCTGAACTATTGAAGAACATATAAGAAGAATTGATCAAGGGTATCCCCACATTGGGGTTTGTCCTTGGCTAGCGCCACATCTTGTGTCCTCTTGTCTTGGCTTGTCTTCTGTGATTTATCTTTATGTTCTATCTGCAGTTTACTTTGCTGATGTGATTGCTAATCTGGAAAAGATATGGAGCTAACTATGAAAATTGAAATAAATTTGCTTTAAGCATAGAACATACCTAAAATTAACATGGTATCGGAGCTGAGGTGAAGACAATGCCCAAGCAAGAGTGAAAGCGCAATCATCGAAGACAGTTGGGAAAGGACAAAAGGATCAGTGGATACCTCATCCCTCTTCAAATTCACTAAGGGTGAAGTTGAAGCAGAGAGTATTATCAAAATGGCGCAGCGGAATATGGCCTACCTAAAGATCACTTCATTGGAAGACTGGATCTCAGGGTGGAAGGAAAGGCAGATAACTAGTTCAACCATTATGCGAAGGAGTGTCTGAATGGCAGGGACACATCACTTGATGATGATAACAATCATTCCAGGGACATATTCAATGATCAAAGGAATGACAGGTAATGCGGGTCATCAAGGAAATGGCCAACTCTTCATAGAAAGCAAAACCCTAGGTATGAAGAATCAAATGTTGTTTCTGATAAGATAAAGAAGCGTTATCTTGTATTGGCCCTCTCCTTCAGATTCTTTGGGAATCTGGCTTATAGATTGTAGTGCTTCAAGGCACTTCTTCGGATAGATGGGTGCAATCTCTAATTTGGTAGAGATGGAAACAACTGTGGGATTATACTTGGAGTCGATGCCACCTATCCCGGAAAGGTTGTAGGGAACGTTACCCCTCAATTGAATGAGGGTAACTCTATTAATTTACAAGAATCTCTTTTATGTACCTAATTGCAAGAAGAACTTGGTGTCCATCTCGGAAATGGAAGTCAAAGGTTTCAGGGTGGCATTCATCGATGGAAAGGTACGTGTTAAAAAAATATAATTTTCAAAGATAATTTTTCTCATGGGTTCAGGGTTGGCAGTTTGTATCAAGTTGCACGATGCTCCATTGGGGATCATGCCAATTGACATATCGCATCTATAACGCTGGAGGTCTACCTATGGGGCCCTACCTGATGTGAGTCAAATGGTGATAGGGATGTTTGAATTCAAGTAGAACATGAAGGTACATGTCTGAGATGTACCGAAGGAAAATCTTATAAGGGGACCATTCCCCTCATGCAACAGGTCCACAGGTTTGGAACAACCCGAGGAGTTTGAGATTCATGATCGGGAATCTCATGTATACAAGTGGAAGAAAGCCCTTTATGGCTTGAAGC
>APFE031531767.1:162043-232907 GCA_000404065.3 Pinus taeda
GGCATTCACTTACAGGATGATTCGTTCTCCTGTGGACAGGATGATTAGTTCTCCTGTCGAGGCATCTTACCCATGCAGTCTGGGACTCATGGGAAGGACCTCTCATCTGATCAATGAGCAGGGAAATGAGGATAGGGACCATAGTAGTACTATCGATGGACGCTTCACTGTATCTATTGTACTCCCTATGCTAGGATGACCTCCATTGATCGGGGATCAGTGAAACAGATCTGGGATCAGTATGAGTGGTTTGAGACACTCTCTTGTGACATTTATCTAGGATCAATGAAACTGATCTGGGATCAGTATGAGTGGTTTGAGACACTCTCTTGTGACATTGATCTCGGATCAGTATGAGTGGTTTGAGACACTCTCTTGTGATATTGATCTGGGATTAATAAAACTGACTTCGGGTCTGTAAGAGTGATGTGACACACTCTCTTCAGATGAAACTAACTTTGGGTCAGTAGAGAATGGTATGAGACATTCTCGATCAATTCTTCTTCTTCAAGGTTCAGCAGAGCAGAGCAAAGCAGAGCAGAGCAGAGCTCAGTAGATCAGAGTAGAGCAGAGCAGAGCAGTGCAGGGCACTAATAGCAGAGATAGTACAGTCGGACACATGGATCAACGGATGGAGTTCTCCCTAGTTGAGAGGGAGTGTTAAAATTGGCAACTAGGGCCAAACTCCATGTGGGTCATCTTATATATGGCAGTTGATATTTTTCTTGGATCCCTCTCATCGAGAGGTGTAGGATTGATCTAAAGATCATCTGATTCTGATAAGTATTCGTGGAGTTATGAATTTATTTGCGTTATAAAACAATTTGTCAAGGTCGGCCAACAACCAAATAAACCCCACATGTGCTCAATGTTTTAGTATAAATAAAGGGGGCCTTCAAGTCATTTCAACACACTTGGGATCTCTTACTCTCTCTACTTGTCTTTGGGTTTTAGTAGGAGGATAGATCCTAAGGAATAACGTTGCCTTGATCCAGAGGGCAGAAAGCCGGAACTGCCAAAAAAGTCGAAATTGTCGGAAAAGTCGAAACTGCTGGAAAAGCCGGAATTGCTGGAAAAGCTGGAACTGCCGGAAAAGTCGGAAAAGCTGGAACTGCCGGAACTACGAGAAAAGCCGGAAAAGTCGGAAAAGCCGAAACTGCCAGAAAAGCCGAAAAAGCCAGAAAAACTGGAAATGCCGAAATTGTTGGAACTGCCGGGAACAATCGGAACTGACGGGAACAACCAGAACTGCAAGAACTGTCGGGAACTGCCAAAACAGTCGGAGCATCTGTCTCCGAAGGAGAGCAGCATGCAAGGTACAACTAACTAACATTGAGACAGTTGTATGGTACTTAGCAGCAAATACACCAAGCATGCAATGTTACAGCTAGCATGCAAGGGACAACTAGCATGCAACAACAAGCATGCTAAGGTCAATAAGCATGCCAGGGACAACAAGCAAGCAAGGTGCAACCAACGCATAGGTCAGGATGGAAACATGGTGTAGCAATGGCACATAATGCAGTACAATGATGGGTACAGTCATGATTAATGAAGCGTGATGAGATGCAGCATCGTGATGATGGGTGCAGCGCGGTGAGGTGCATCATGATGACGAAATGCAACACAACGATAGGTGAAGGAGTCACCTTGGAGAATTAGTTGAAGCAACATGTCTTCAACTAATCTCATGTATCATCTTCTTAGATGATCTTATGCTCTTATTTGGAAAAGTCAAAGTGTTGACTTCTGTTGTAAATGTACTATCTCTCTCTCTCTCTGCTGAACTATTGAAGAACATATAAGAAGAATTGATCAAGGGTTTCCCCACATTGGGGTTTGTCCCTGGCTAGCGCCACATTTTTTATCCTCTTGTCTTGGCTTGTCTTCTGCGATTTATGTTTATGTTCTATCTGCAATTTAATTTAATGCTGACGTGATTGCTAAATTGGAAAAGATATGGAGCTAACTGTGTAAATTGAAATAAATTGCTCTAAGCATAGAACATACCTAAAATTAACAGGCATTGACTCCAAGTATAATCTCACGATTGTTTCTGATCCAAGAGGATCTCGTCAGATCAGTTACACAGTTTTAGTTTCGTCGTCAGCATTCAGTCCGGTGTTGTTCAACTTCGACAGTGTTGGTTATAGATCAGTTTGTTCAGGTGATGGTCATGGTTTTTTATGGTGATATGGTTTGTACCTGGCTGTCGACATGTGCTTGTTGTCAGTGCTGCTGGGATTTGGTTGTTGACATGTGTTTGTCGTCCGCCTTGCAGGATTTGGTTCTCAACATGTGGTTGTCTTTCGCCTTCACAGGATTTGGTTGTCGACAAAGGTTTGTCGTTGCAAATGTAGCTTGTGTCGACGATATGTATGTGGGTGAATGTCACTTTGTGACATTTAGTTGTAAAGGGGTTTTCTTATTTGATGTACAGTCATAATGACTAAAACCTAAACCTAGAACCTAATGCAGCATTCAAAAATGCATTAAAACCTAAAAGCATTGAGCCATACCCTAGTCCTAAACCTAGCCCTAAAAGCTATGCTAAGACCATATATCAAAACTCTATGCTAGACCTAAACCCTAAACTTATCCCAAAGTTTAACAACTCTCGGCCTTATTAAAAAACCAATACAAAACATTAAATATATTAACATAGTTAACTGCTCTCAAAACCGCAGTGGAACTGTATTCATGTGATCAAAAGGGTTAAGGTAGGGTAAGAGTTAGCGGAGTATACTACAGTCCCTAACCGCTATCGGCTAACTGTGTCGTGACAGTTGTCATGTGAGCGCAACCGCTACGGTGAATAGACGGTAGGAGGTTGTAATAACCGCAGCGTCGGAACCGCAGCATGTGACCGGATGTGGACTAACCGTCGGGGTTATAAACTGCATCAAGCGAAACCGCAACAGTGTAGACTGCAAGTCGGAACCGCCGACATGTGAACGAGCCGGGGTATCCGCCAACGGTTAATTGTTTCGGCCAGCATGCAGCGGAACCGCTGGGCTGTAATCGCAGGATATTAGCACCGTTCACATGATCCATCCAACCTCCGCGCAGTCAACCTAACCACCAGCGGATTATGGTTTAATATAATGTTATTTATGGGTTTTGTATTAAGTTTTGGATATTTAAAACAGTTAAGGTGCTCAACGTCACAATGTGACATAAATTCTTCAACTAAGACCCTAATTTAACCCTACACATCAGCTCATGCATTCTAAAGATGGAAACAAAGGTTAGAATGAATCTACAAGGGTTATAAAAGGCTGTGTTTTTGCTCATTGAAGGAAGAGAGTGATTTTGGTTTTTGTATGCAGATTCTGGAGGTTAGAGGTTGTTTTCGTTTTCAGTGTAAGAGGAGCATCCAGAATCAAAATTGGGAACCGTGACAGGCGTTGGAAAGCTGGTTCAGAGAGCTATCCTTTGACAGTGACCAGAAGTGCCTGTGTGCACATTCAGTTTGGTCAAATCTCTGTGTAATTGACCTCTTTTGTTTCAATCCTAATAAAGCGGTCGCCCATCTTGAAAGTGGACCTGGAGACGTAGTCCATCACGGACGAACTCCATAATCAATCTTGTTGTCTGGTATCGTTGTGTATTTGCTATTTTCATTATTGTTTTGCATCTTACTTATGTTTTATCGGCTGTCATAAAGTATTTCTTCTCAAGTTGTTCTCTCGGTTTCTGCACTTTCAGTTAACATTCAATCATTAATGGCTAATCAATTCTACATTAGTTTTAACTTATGATCATTTCAGATCATATAATTTGCTATCAGAGCAGATTGCGTTTGTAGAATTTGCCATTGAATGTTAACCAGGTCAAAGTCGCAACGTGGAGAAGGAATCCTTGATCAGATTGATCCAGAGATTGGAAAGCGACGAGTCGTTCATAAGTCGACCATGACAGGATCTGATGCAGGTGAAAACACTGAAACTAAGATGAGTGATGAACAGCTTCAACAAGCATTCTTGACTATGCAGCAGATGTTGGGAGAATTCTATGAAGACAAGAAGGTGAGAGATGCAGCTTCTTCTTCAAAGACATCGAAGAAGGAAAAAGGTAAAGGAAAGGTTGATAAACCACTTTCACCTCCATCATCTCCACCATCCTCTTCTTCTTCTTCTTCCAGTGCAGAATCTAAAACAGAAAAGAAACCTAAGAAAACATCTCTTTTGAAACTTGATGTAAAATTTGAGTTACCTATTTATGATGGCGAAATGAATCCTGAAAAGTTAGATAACTGGATTAAGCAGTTAGAAGTATATAGTCGTATTCAGAACATTTCTGACGATAAAACAAAAATTCAGTTAGCTACACTTAGAATGGGGGGAACAACTTTAATCTGGTGGGAAAGTAAAGATGTAAAGTGGAAAGGAAAAGTCATCTCTTCATGGTCTAAGTTTTTATAAGCTCTTAGGAAACAATTCTATCCTTTAGGATATATGCAACAAGCTGTTATTGATTGGCAGCGTTTGAGGCAAGGTAAAGGGCAGAGTGTTCAGGAGTTTACTTAGGAGTGTCACCATTTCATGTTTCGAATAGTTTGGAAACCTCTTTTCAAGTGGAGAGGAAACCTATTTGTTTTCATCTCAAAGCCTTTTCTAAAGCAGTGTCAAAGTGTCTAAGGGAAACTTATGCATAAGGGGAAAGTGCTAATCAATGGAAACCTCATTTAATGAATAAGGAAAAAGTGATTCAAACAAATCAACAACTAATTCAATACTTTCAGAATCAAACTAAGTTGCAGCGGTTTCCATATAATAGTTTGATGGGTTCATTGTAGCAAGTTCACTTAGTAATCAGGAAGCAGGAAAGTATGTCAAGTCAAGTAGCTAGTTTGATGTCAAAAGTATCTTTGATTGTCTCTGTTATTCCGCAAAATAGATTGTTAATACATGTCAATGGTATTGAACAATATCTTGTAGAGATTGTTTTCAAAGATGATTATGAATCACTAACTCATGGTAATTCGTGGAAAGGAATCAATTGCCATGTTCATAACAGGTTGTTTGACTATCGTCGCAAGTTGTACATATTGCAAATGGAGGGAACAGGTCACCGACTCAAAATGTAGCATGGTCAGCATCATCAGGGTCATCACTTGCAAGTGATTGATCGAATGTATTAGTACATCATCAGGACAAGGTGGAAAGTGAGGGAGTTCTACCCTCATCAACTATTTGTTTAGCCAAACTTTTGTGGTCCAAAAGATTTCAAGTGGAGAGGATTGATCTAGGAAGACCTCGTTAGATTAGTTACACAGTTTCAGTGCCATCGTCAGCATTCAGTCCAATGTCGTTCAGCTTCGACAATGTTGGTTATGGATTAGGTTGTTCAGGTGATGTTCATGGTTTTTCATGGTGATATGGTTTGTACCTGGCTGCCGACATGTGCTTGTCGTCAGTTCCGCCAGGATTTGGTCGTTGACATGTGTTTTTCGTCCGCCTCGTAGGATTTGGTTTTCGACATGTGGTTGTCTTTCGCCTTCGCAGGATTTGGGTGTTGACAAAGGTTTGTCGTCGCAAATGTAGCTTGTGTCGACGACATGTATGTGGGGGAATGTCACTTTGTGACATTTAGTTGTAAAGGGGTTTTCTTATTTGATGTAAAGTCCTAATGACTAAAACCTAAACCTAGAACCTAATGCAACATTCAAAAATGCATTAAAGCCTAAAAGCATTGAGCCATACCCTAGTCTTAAACCTAGCCCTAAAAGCTATGCTAAGACCATATATCAAAACTCTATGCTAGACCTAAACCCTAAACTTATCCCAAAGTTTAACAACTCTCTGCCATATTAAAAAAGCAATACAAGACATTAAATATATTAACACAGCTAACCGCGCTCTCAAAACCGCAAGGGAACCGTATTCATCTGATCAGAAGGGTTAACGGTAGGGTAAGAGTTAGCGAAGTATACCACAGTCCCTAATCGCTATCGGCTAACCGCGTTGGGATAGTTGTCAGTGAGCGCAAC
This sequence comes from Pinus taeda, assembly GCA_000404065.3. NCBI lineage: Eukaryota > Viridiplantae > Streptophyta > Pinopsida > Pinales > Pinaceae > Pinus > Pinus taeda. The sequence continues at coordinate 168,036 of APFE031531767.1, forward strand.
CGTTATGGTGAACAGACGGTAGGAGGTTGCAATAACCATAGTGTCAGAACCGTAGCATGTGACTGGATGTGGACTAATCGTCGGGGTTATAGACTGCATCAAACAAAACCACATCAGTGTAGATAGCAAGTTGGAACCGCCGACATGTGAACGGGTTGGGGTATCCGCCAACGGTTAACTGTTTCGGTCAGCATGCAGTTGAACCGCCGGGCTGTAACCGCAGGATATTAGCACCGTTCACATGATCCATCCGACCTCTGCGTAGTCAACCTAACCGCTAGCGGATTATGGTTTAATATAATGTTATTTATGGGTTTTGTATTAAGTTTTGGATATTTAAAACAATTAGGGTGCCTAATGTCACAATGTGACATAAATTCTTCGACTAAGACCCTAATTTAACCCTACACATCAGCTCATGCATTCTAAAGATGGGCAACAGAGGTTAGAATGAATCTACAGGGGTTATAAAAGGCTGTGTTTTTGCTCATTGAAGGAAGAGAGTGATTTTGGTTTTTGTATGCAGATTCTGGAGGTTAGAGGCTGTTTTTGTTTTCAGTGTAACAGGAGCATCCCGAGTCGGAATTGGGAATTGTGACAAGTGTTGGAAAACTGGTTCAGAGAGCTATCCTTTGACAGTGACCAAAAGTGCTTGCGTGCACATTTAGTTTGGTCAAATCTCTTTGTAATCGACCTCTTCTGTTTCAATCCTAATAAAGCGGTCGCCCATCTTGAAAGCAAACCCAGAGATGTAGTCCATCAGGGATGAACTCTGTAATCAATCTTGCTGTTTGGTATTGCTGTGTATTTGCTGTTTTCATTACTGTTTTGCATCTTACTTATGTTTTATTAGCTGTCGTAAAGTCTTTCTTCTCAAGCAGTTCTCTCGGTTTCCGCACTTTCAGTTAACATTCAAATCATTAATGGCTAATCAATTCTACATCAGTTTTAACTTATGATCATTTCAGATCAGTTTCCATCTCTACCAAGTTAGAGAGAGCACCCTTCTATCTGATGAAGTGCCTTGAAGCACTATAATCAATAAGCCAGATTCCCACAAAAGCTGAAGGAGAGGGCCAATACAAGATAACTCTTCTTTATCTTATCAGAAACAACATTTGATTCTTCATACCTGGGGTTCCTTGCTTTCCTTGAAAAATCGGCTGTGTCCTTGATGACCTGCATTACCTGTCATTCCTTTGATCATTGAAGATGTCCTTGGAATGATTGTTATCTTCATCAAGAGATGTGTCCCTGCCATTCAGACACTCCTTCGCATAATGGCCAAGCTTATTGTAAGCAAGGCATTTGCCTTTCTTTCCACCCTTAGATCTAGACTTCCCATTGAAGTGTTCTCAAGGCCATCAAAAACTTTCGTTGCGCCATTCTGATAATATTCTGTGCTTCGACTTCACCCTCGGTGAATTTGAAGAGGGATGAGGAATCCGTTGATCCTTTTGTCCTTTCCCAATTGTCTTCAGTGATTGCTGATTCACTCTTGCTTGGGCTTTGTCTTCACCTTAGCTTTGATACCATGTTAAGATTAGGTATGTTCTATGCTTAGAGTAATTTATTTCAATTTTCATAGTTAGCTCAATATATTTTCCAGAATAGCAATCACATCAGCATTAAAGTAAACTGCAGATAGAACATAAACATAAATCGCAAAAGACAAGCCAAGACAAGAGGACACAAGATGTGGTGCTAGCCAAGGATAAACCCCAATGTGGGGAAACCCTTGATCAATTCTTCTTATATGTTTTTCAATAGTTCAACAGAGAGAGAGAGAGAGATAGTACATTTACAACAGAAGTCAACACTTTGACTTTTCTAGATAAGAGCAGAGATCATCTCTAGGAAGATGATACATGAGATCAGTTGAAGACAAGCTGCTTCAACTGATTCTCCAAGGTGACTCCTTTACCTATCAATGTGCTGCATCTCGTCATCATGCTGCACCTCACTGCGCTGCACCATGCTACACCCATCATTACAATGCTGGATCTCACACTGTACACATCATACTGCTGCACCTTATGCTGCACTGCCGTCCCATGTGCCATACTGCTGCCCCACTGTTATGCTCCAACAATCATCATAGCCTAGCGGTACCAATGTGTTAGCAGCACCATGCTTGCCACCATGTACTTGCTGTTGTTGTTGTCCTCTTGTGCCACTGCTGCACAATGTCATAGCTGTCCTAATCATTGTGCTGTCCCAACATGCTGCTGTCCCAACCCGTTGTTGTCCCCAATATGCGGCTATCCATTCATTGTGCTTCCAATGAGTTTGCAGCACCATGAACCATTGCTGCTATGTAAAGCAACATTGTTGTCCCACTGTTGGTATTGCTGGCCTTGTGCATCATGTACTTGCTGTCCATGTATCCACCATGAACCATTGCTGCTATGTACAACAACACTGCTGTCCCAGTGTTGCTATTGCTACGCCTTGTGCATCATGTACTTGCTGTCCATGTATCCACCATGAACCATTGTTGCTATGTACAACAACACTGCTGTCCCACTGTTTTTGGTTAGGGCATATTAGCTTGCTGTAATAACCCTTGATCAGCTACTAAAACAACCCTTCTTGACTGCGGCTTACCCTTGGACAAGTGGTGGCTCCCATTGCTGCTATTTTGGGAATAGACAACCCCCAATACACCTTCACGCTGCCTTGTTTTGGAGTGGCTAGGCCTGCAGCCTACCACAAACATCCGCTGCCACCTACAGCCCACTCAAACCACCATATGTTGCCCTCCAAATAGTTTGTAGGGCTGCGGCTTACCCACAACAATCTATACTGCCCTTTACCAAGAGTGGGGGACTTAAGAACTCCTCCAAGCAAGCTGCAACAACCTTTCCGTGTCTCAGCCCTTTAGGGAGTAATCTCGGCCTCCCTTACGGCAAACTCAACCCTCCAAAAGATCATGAAACAGGCCTCTATAACCACGCTGTTCAACTCTCCTTTGTTGTGGATAAGACAAAGTTCCCTTGCCTCCATCTTAGGGCTATCTCCTTCACAACATGACTATGTCTTCTTGGATTAGGGAAGATTGTGGATAGACATCCTTTAGGACTGCGGCTAGGTTATCCTCCTTAGGGCCGCTGCTAGGGCATCCTCCTTAGGGCCGCTGCTAGAGCATCCTCCTTAGGAATGCGTTTTCCTTGCTAGGGCATCATCTTTAGGGCAGCTCCCTTAGTCTTCTTTCCTCCAACGTCTAGGGCTTCCACTCCTAGATTTCTCTTCCACTAAAACCCAAGACAAGTGGAGAGAAATCAAGATAGAAGTGTGTGTTGAAATGATTCTCAGGTCATCTCCTTTTATACTAAAACGTTGAGCACATGTGGGGTTTGTTTGCTGGCCGACCTTGACGAATTGTCTTATAACACAAATAAATTCATAACTCCATGAATACTTATCGGAATCAGATGATATTTAGATCAATCCTACACCTCTCGATGAGAGGGATTGAAGAAAGATATCAGATGCCATAAATAAGATGACCCACATGGAGTTTTGCCCTAGTTGCCAATTTTAACAAAACCATATATCATCAATTGTAAACATCAATTATTAGATCAAACCCTAGTTTGTATATGCGACTTCCACAAGAAATATCTGCGTATGTACGTGCTTACCATACACAACACCTGCGTACATATTGAAAATTATTTCGTAGAATATATATGCGACCCTGTAGAGACAGATTTGCATATGTACGCGATTATCTCGAAGCAAACCTGTGTATAGATCTTGAAATTACTGAGTCAAACCTTCACTGCAACAACAACACATACTGCGCATACTTCACTGTCACATGTCCATATCTAAGCATTATTATCATCACAGATCTATCATTGTTAGCTAACAACAGATCAAGCAAGTATATTCATTATTTTTTACTATACTTTCAGATCTATTAGATCTAAGCCTTCTCTATGCTCATTGGTGCACGCTTGTTTCAAATCAAATCATACATAGATAACCCATTACTTGCACACCCAACAACTTGATCTCCGTCTCTTTATATAGTATTTGCCTTAGCCAATACCTCAGGTAAATATCGTGGTTATGTTGTAAGTATTCTTTGGCGGGATAAAATAACCGTTTTCGCTCTAATTACCATGGGCCAATACCATGGTAATGACCCGTGGTATCCAAAATACCATGGTGCGGATTATATATGCAACTTTCACCAACAGGACTCACGTATGTACGCGATCTTTCTTCTCCGGACTCACGTATACTTTCTCAAACTTTTCTTTTACCATCCATCTGTTTCTAAACTGACATTCCTTTATCCATATCACCTGTAATATCTGTACCAGACTTCATAATCATTCTGTTATCATAATGTTGGCATCTTTATCAAGTAGGCTACTATCAAGGACAACAAATTAGCCACAATGCCAACAATTTCCCCCTTTGGACTTGATGGCAACCACTTTGGTGTCTAGTCATCACTTGTAAATTTCTGCAAACACACCTGCAAATACCAACACTGCTCATCAAACATTCTACAAACACCAATCTTCTTTCCCCCTTTGATATGAAGGGCAAAGGGCTGACCAATGTTGAATGAAGACTGCCCTCCCTCTTTGTAGAGATGATCACTATAGATCTAGTCTGCTGAGTATGAACACTACATATGACCATGCTTCCCTTGAGCATATGCTGAAATAGAGTACAAGATTTTATGACTGAACCAAAAATGACCTTTCCTATGACGACTTACTAGTGATTACATCAGTTGCCCAACACAGTGGGTTTACATCAATGTCTCAAAAATTATATATCAAGACTCAATAGCCCAGGTATGATTGGATATTACAATGATTACATCAGGGGTCTTTACATGACCTTTACATCAAGAGACATATAAGACACTTATAACCAAAGACAAGAACCTCAACCATGAGGTAGCAAGACCATAAAATAGTCATCAACAACCATTATTCTCCATATAGGAATCTGCAACATAAACCTCTGATAACAACAACATGGACAACAACCTGAACATCCTCATCATCAATCATGTAAGGTAAGACAATGTAGCTCCAATATCATTAACCTGTGACCAAGTATGCAGTGTCTTCAAGCATCACCACTCAACTGTAGCAACAACATATCAATAAACATCTTCTTGACTTTATGTAACATGCTTTTTCCATATATAGGAAGAGCTATAATCCATAAGTAGCATTATCAATCTTTTGAACCATAATGCCATCATATGCATCCATCAAAGGTAAGGAGAACCTTCAATATCGAAAATGACCATAACATATACTTCATCAAGTGTATCAAGTAGAATTATCACACCATAAACATCTTCATCAAATGCAACTCAAGTAATCATCCATAAGATCACTATGTGCAATTCATCCATCATTGATAGCTCGTGACATAGTGACAACAATTTGTATGTATCTTCTCATCATTGAGTGATGCCAACAACAATGAGTAAATCATGAACTCATCATCATCAACCAATCGTAGCATAAGATTGTGCAATCAAGCTGTGTTAGTAACTCATCTCCTAGATCTCATATCATCAAGATCAACATGCTCTCTTCACACGTAAGAAGAGCCACAATCCTCAAGCAGAGATGTTAAACACCATAGGCAACATATAAATGCATTAATGGCATATGTGTAAATAAAGAGAACCTTCAGCATAACAACATAACCAACATCTTCAATGGAGATAGCATATATATCATTCTTGTCAATATTAAGCAGGATTAACCAATTTTCACCAAGTGTAAGTCATCATCCATAACTTTATCTCATGTAAACCATGCATCATTGATAACTCATGACAACAACATATGTATCTTCAGCAACAACCGCAGTAACTACTATACATCAACATGATATGTACTCATCATAAACATCATCATGCGACAAAAAAAGCTCAAGAAACCATAACATGCCCAAACTTGTTACAAGCATAACATCTTATATGACTAGAAAATGGAGTTGAGGAATCATAATATGTCTGTTTCATATTCCTTCTATTGCAATCAATAGCTTTGTGACCAAATATGTTGCAAGCAAAACAATATCCCTTAAAGATACCTAAGTACTTGGGAGCTTGTAATATCCTTTTCCGGAATTTTGTGGTATTTTCTTAGGAATTTTCCTTATAAAATTTTATGCTGGCATTTTCGCCAAAAACCCATGAAATTGCCCCAAAATGCACTAGCAAATAGCAACCCAGAAATTATATAAGCACGACAAATACATTGACAATTTGCAGAAGTAAACCCAGAAACTCAAATAACATAAAAAAATGCAGCACAAGAAATGACCCAGCTTCATATATTATAATATAGCATGCAAAGTACAACTAGAAATATTTGAGACAAAATAGGAAAGATGGTAGCTGAGTGGACCTCCAAAATTCAAATATTCTGCTGATATGCTGATCTTGATCTCTCAAAACTCCACAACTGCTGCACTCTCCCTCCAACAACAACTGACACTGAATCAACTGAAAGGCAATGAAGTACCAATTGAGGACCTGAATGATCCTCACTCCAATATCCTTGAAGCTCTATGAAACTCCTGGATGAAGTGTCCTCAAAGAGAGTTAGGTTTTTGTCCAACACTCAACAACATATTTGAGGGTTTCCGTCCTGGGGCTACCAATGAAGTAGAGAACTGGGTTCTCAACCTTTCATATGAGAAGAAATGTCAAATCCAAGATGTCCTCTAATGGCCTCCTCCTCCTCTTTTATAAATTTGATGGACCCCTCTAGAACCTCCTATTTTATTATTATTTTCATCATGGAGCACTTTTCCCCCTTTTATTTCAATTAAAATGTTATTTTTAATGTGGGAAAATGGTAAATTGGCCACCATGCCTCCTCAGGTCACTAAAAATCACTTCTAACCATCCCGTCCTGCAGATCTTCTCGTTCTGGTTCCAATGAGATATTACACTAAGGTGTTCTCCAAGTATTCCTTCCGAAATGCCACCTTAAGCGTAATTAATTGAGTCAGGGCCATTAATAACTCTGTTTTTTGAAAGTCGTCAGAATGCAACGATATGAAAGGCAAACTGTGCAGATGATGGAATATACCAAGCAAATGCCACCAGACCTCATAAAAAATCCTCAAAACCACTCCAAAAGCCCTTGGGCCCACTGAGGATGCCAACCTGCACTTGTGACCTATCTGCCCCCAACTCTGAAAGTCCATCCTATCCATGCCATAAGATACACCAAAAAAAGGAATATTATAAATCCTCCCACCCCAAGATTGCTTGCCTTCAAGCGATCCAAACTTGTGGACCAGTCTGGCGGCCCAATGTAACTAAAACCCAATGCCTGGATCCCATACAAACCATTGTGTGATGGTGTGCACTTGCGTCAACCCACCATGAATGGACCCCTCAATGCCCGGATCCCTAACCAATCTTTGACTGAACCTGTCATCAACCAATCCTCCTAGATACCAATGCCACCCAGAACTTAGAAAAGCCCAGAAATTTTTTTCGCTGGTTTAGACTTCTGAAATTCGACCCCTTTGGAGCCCAACCTCAGCTGCAACTGCAAAACTCGGCCTGCTGGAAACTGCTTGTAAATCCCCCCGGAAATGCCCCCAAAGTGTTGGGATGACCCTTGCTATCTAATCCCTAACTTCCCAGGTGAGCTCTTGGCTTAGGACACTTGCTCCTAAGGTCCACGAAAAACTATTGAGTGGCCTCTACACTGTCCCCTAACCCAGCAATTTGAATTGCTGGAATGTTGGCTCTGCTGGCTATAAAACTCAGCAAGAATGTTGGTCTATTGCTGCTATCTTAGCTCTTTAACTCTCTGGCAAACAATTTGATCTCTGTTGGTCTCTATCTCCCTCTGCGTATTCTCTGGCTGCCCAGAAATATGCACTCCCTGCTCCGTGTTGGTTGGTGGTGCTATGTCATTGCCCCTGAACTCCTGAAATCCTTGTGGAACTTCCTCTCTAGGGAGGGCACGGATGGTCTCCTGAATTAGAGGTTGAATCTCCCACTTGAGAGATTCATGGCTAAACAGCCGGTTGACTCAGTTAAACAACAGAGTGAAAAATCAAGTGATTTTGTTTGCAAGATGTATGAATGAATCCCAAAATGAGAGCTGCTCCCTCCTTATAACTCCTTGGGCCTTCCATGCCTCATGTGGGCCCCTCCATCCACTTATTCGAATTTCCCTCCAAGCTATTCGAATGGGCCAATTCAAATTCCCATGTGGGTGGCCCCCACATTCCACTAGCAACAAAATTAAGTCGAATTGCCTCCTAAGTCCCTAAGTCGAAAATGATGGGTTCTCTTCCTTAATTTTGTAGCAACACCCTGTTACAAATGTGTTTGAGAAGGGACATGACATCGAAGCTCTTGTGGAAAAGCAGACAGGTAGGAAGATTTAGGTCTTGAGGTCAAACAATGGTGGTGAGTACACCGATGGTGGGTTTTTTGACTTCTGTGCATAGGTGGGCATTAGGAGAGAGTTCACGGTTCCTTACAACCCCCAGCAAAATGGGGTGTTTGAGAGAAAGAACAAAGCTATTGTTGGGGATGCTAGAGCGATGATTCATGATTAGGGGTTGCCTTTGTTTTTGTGGGCTGAGGCTTGCAATACTACTATTTATCTTCAGAACAAGTGTCCTCACAGAGTATTGGGAAATATGACTCCGGAGGAGGCTTTCACTGGAGAGAAGCCTCATGTGGGACATCTTCGTATCTTTGGATGTCTCACATATTCTTATATCCCCAAGGAGTAGAGGGTGAAGCTAGAACCCATGGCAGAGAAGGGTATCTTATAGGTTAAATCAAGATTTCGAAGGCCTATAGAATCTTCATTCCTTCTAAACGGAGAGTGGTGAGTAGGAGGGATGTGAAGTTTGAGGAGGAGAGGGCCTATCAGAGATCACGAGAGTATGATGAGAGAGAGTCACAAACTTCTCCTCAGCAGGGAGGTCAGGTATAGGGAGCAGGACCTCAGGGTTTTGGATCGACTGGTACAAGAGGTGCTTCAATGTCAGTTATATCTGGGGCACTAGTGGTGAGTTCAACGAGCATTTCTTTAGGGAGTCCAATGGTACAAAGTTCACATGGCACTTCAACTGACACAGGCACAAGTGCCGATACAGGTTCTTTGAGGACAGGTGCTGGTATAGACACACCAGGGTCAGTTGGCAAACCTTCAGGTTCACCAAACTGGGGGGCAAAGGATGAGGTTCCCTATGGGGAAGCTTCTTCAGGGAAGAGGAGGCCCAAGTGGTTTCAAGACACCTTGAAGGAAGCTGAGTCTGTTGGTCCTCCGAAGAGGGTGAATAGGGAGAGTGTGCCACCTGAGCGATTTTGCAGTTATGTAGCCAAGGCTACCAACATTGTTGACTCTGAGCCTACTAGCTATGAGGAGGCTACCAGCTAGGAGGTATGGAGAGAGGCTATAGTGGAGGAGTATGCCTCTATCATTAAGAACAATGCCTGGGAAGTGGTGCCTAGGCCTGAGGGCAAGTTAGTTGTGACTTCCAGGTGGCTCTACAAGATCAAGCATGCTGCGGATGGCAGCATTGAGAAGTTCAAGGTGAGGTTTGTGGCTAGAGGGTTCTCACAGATAGAGGGAGTTGACAATGATGAGACCTTCGCTCCCGTAGCTCAATACACTTCTATTCGGTCCCTTATATCTATTGCTACGAAAAAGGGTTGGCAGATCCATCAGATAGATGTGAAGACCACATTTTTGAATGGAGTTATAGAGGAGGAGGTGTATGTTGAGTAGCCACAGGGCTTTGAGGTACTTGGGCAGGAGACCCATGTATGCCGGTTGAGGCGAGCACTCTACAGACTTAAGAAAGTGCTGAGAGCTTGGTATTCGAGGATTGATACTTGTAGTAGATGGGTTTCACGAAGAGTGATGTTGATCCGAACCTATACTACATTGTTGTAGGGGATGATCCGCTCATTCTTGTGTTGTATGCTGATGACTTGTTCATTATTGGGGTAGAGAGACTGAATAGTGGTTGCAAGGAAGATCTTGCTATGGAGTTCGAGATGAAGGACATTGGGCTAATGCATTACTTTTTGGGGCTTGAGGTGTGGCAGGAGGAGGGGCATATCTTTCTGGGGCAGGGGTAGTATGTTGTGGATGTGTTGAGTAGATTTCACATGGCAGATTGTAGATCCATGTCTACACCTATGATCACCAACTGGAAGAAGCTTCATGCTTCAGATTCTAGTTTGGTGGATCCCACATTGTATAGGTAGCTTATTGGGTCCTTGATGTATTTGGTCAACACTAGGCCAGATATATGCTTTGCAGTGAACACACTTAGATAGTTCATGGTTGAGCCTAGGAGGGTGCACCGAGTAGCTACAAAGCACATTCTTTGCTACGTGCAGGGGACTGTTGATTATGGTCTGGACTATAGGGGGGAGATGGAGTGAGGTTAGCATGTTACACAGATTCAGATTGGGCAGGGTGTGCTTCTGACAGGAAAAGCACTTCAGGGTGTTGCTTCGAATTGGGTTGGGCAGTAGTGTTGTGGTTCAGTCGAAAGCAAAAATCAGTTGCTTTGAGCTCTTCTGAGGGTGAGTATATGGCTACTAGCCAGGTTAGTTGTGAGGCCATTTGGCTTCGCAAGTTGTTGTATGGCCTATTTGATCAAGATTTGAGATCGACGGTTATTCACTGTGATAATTAGAGTTGCATTAAACTCAAGGAGAATCCAATGTTTCATGACAGGTCAAAACACATTGACATCAAATATCATTTCATCAGGGACTATGTTCAGAAGGGGGCAACGAAGCAAGAGTATATATCGACAGATGAGCAGGTGGCCAATGTTATCATGAAGTCCTTTCTAAGAGGCAAGCATGTCCATTTCAGGGACAAGATGGGTGTGGTGAGAAACACTTTCCACGATAAGAGGGAGTGTTGATTTTTAATGTACCTTGGACAAGTGATTTCTCATGGGTTAGTCTCTACCTACGGAAAAGTGTCCAAAATAATTCTTTTCTTAAGTGTGACTTTATAAAGTGAAAGTGACTTTATAAGTGGTAAAGTCAATGTTAAATTATGAAGTGAAAAGTGACTTTAGACAAAGTACAATATCGGTACTTTATTTAATGGGTGAGTTAAAAAATAGAAAGTGAGAATTAAATGCACATTTATTCTCATCCGTTGATCGAAATGAATCTGAGCCATTAGCTCTTAGGATTGCCCAAAAGTCATTTAGGGAAACAAAAAGGGGAAAAGAGAAGAGAGACTGCATTCATTCTTCATGGGAGCAGATTGGAGAAGGGAGGCTGAGAGCTAGTGAAAAGTTTTGAAGGAAAAATTTGTTGCAGCAAGTTGAAGGAGTGATTTCTGGGCAAAGTTGGGCACGAAAATGAAGACACAGAAGACAACAAAAGGTACAATACGAACAACATTTAATGTTGTGAGTTGCACGCTGTTTGAGAGAAGTTTTTGATTTTATTTTTGAAAAAGCCATACAATCCGTACAGTGGTATGAAAATTCGTATAGTCCATACGGAATCCGTATAGTACAATTTGTATCTGTACAGTACTTATTTTCAGTTTCAAGTGGGCATGGAAATCAAGGCAAAGTGGGCATAGTTTTCAAGGAGTTTTGGGCGGAAGAGATAAGTTGTATTTTCTGTTTTGTTTTGTCTGCAAATGTCTTTTTCTGAACTTGAAAGATAAATAAATTTGAAGAGCTCTTTAACAGTTTTTCCCCAGAGAAGATTGAAGGGGTTTTGCCTGGGCCTAAGTTGACCAAAAATCTGTGTGTATTTTTATGTGTGTTGTTGGTCTGTTTATGTCCATTTTTATTTTCAGCATGTGTTGACAGTCCCATGTGTTTTAATTTGAAAATTTCATTTCTAGAATTCTATATGTTGAATGTATGTTTATGGGAAAGGGCATTTAATTGAATGGGAGTGATAAGGTGAAATTAAAACTGGGTTGGGATTGCAGGAAACTTTTTAGTCATCAAATTTCAACATATTTCACGTGAAACCTCGATTTTGGTTGCATGGTCCTACTCCCTTATCCTTTTATATTACCCCCTTTCCACTCATTATTACCCCATTGATCATTTCTCCCACCTGGGTCCACATTCCTCCACTGCGTCCACATAGGGTTGGCTCACCCCTTTGTTGATTTGGGGTAGCATCGGATGTGCTCTAGCCACAAAAATTAGCGGAGAGGCTAAGGCACATGAGATATCCAATACCCAGAAAGGGTTTTGGCAGATTTTAAACAGTTTGGGAGATATTAAAATAATTAATATTTTTAATGGAGTCCCTAAGTCTAAACTTAGGGAAAATAAAATTTAATGTGAATTAATATAAAACTATGTTAGAATGGTCCAAAAGACATGGATCAAGCCGGATCTAATCTTAGCCATTGATTAGGGACTTAATCTCGGTCGTTGATTTGTCAATGAGAAAAGTATAAGAGGAGACTTGAAGGTCACTTGGAGAACACACTAAGAGATCAAGATTTCAACTTTCTGGGGCTGGGTTTGTTGAGAAAGTTGAGAGTGATCAGAGTTGAGCTGAGAGGTAATGAATACAGAAGTAGAGAGGCAAAGATAGCACTGGGAGGATCAACGTAGTAGCCAGAGAGAGAGACGTAGAAGTAGCCAAGGGTTCACGCAGAGCCAGCCAGGAGTTGCGCAGTTTCTCAGAGGTCGGCGTGGGTGACGTAGAGGGCCAGAGGGCTAACGCAGTGCCTCCAGAGGCTGATGCAGGCCAAGCCAGAGTGACGCTGGCCTAAGCTAGAGAGAGGCTGACGCAGTCCCTAGAGGCTGATGCTAGGGTTTCGTGAGGCAGATTGGAGCTGTAAAGGTACCAGAGTGTTTATCTGTGGTTTCAGCCGGAATATCTGATTCCGAGTAGAGAGGTACTACTGCCAAGATTTTTCTCTGTTGGGTGAGTTGGATTTGGCACTCAGATTCTATTCTGAAACTGCTTAATAAATCAAACCCTCAGATAGCTGCACCGGTTTTTTTGCATTGGGTTTTTTCAGGGACATTAGTCCAAAAACAACGGTGTCACTTGTGTGCTTGTTTCTATTTCCTTCAGTTGATGATTTGTAATGTGTTGAGCATGTAGTTGTATTTATTTCCAGTATTTACATGGTAAATAACTTGTTAATTAACAGAACAAGTAGGTAGGAATAAATCAGTAAAGTGCATGAAGGGTTTCTAACGTGTCAGACTTAGAAATTCCAACATGGTATCAGAGCATGGTTGCAGATCACAGGAGAACTGAGGACATTAGCCGAGCAGAGCAACAATAACAGAAAACAGCTGTCCTGAGTGACAGAAGCTGTTCCTAGCAGAGTAGCAGCAAGGAAGGTGTGATGCAGTGCCTGTGTCATCAAGATTGAGCCAAAAAGAGGTTGCGTAGAGGCCGAGGGAGGCAAAGAAAGGCTCACGCAAATACACGCAAAGGCCAGGAGGGCTGACGCAGTTGGCTGAGGAAGCTGATTTGCTAGTGTTGGGATTGCGTAGAGCCCAGGAGCTCTAACCTTTAGTTTGCTGGGGTTTAGATGCTGTGGGTAAGTTGCAGAGTGGAGTTGGTGGGGTACTGTAGTCAGAACTGTACCTAACAGGGCAAGGCCAAGGAGGAGGGAGTTGCTACAGAAGGTTTCTAGCCGAGAAATCTGGATCAATGGTATCGCTGCACAAATGATCAGAGTGGGGGCATCTCGACATTGGCAGAAGGGTTTCCAGGAAGGAAATCGAGGCTCAGAGGGAATCACACCGAGAACTTCCAAGAGGGAAGTAGAGGAGTAGCGAAATGGCACTACATGGAGTAAGAGACCAGGACATAATGGACGAAGCCTCAAACTTCATAGTCTGGAAGGCTAGAATCTTATCTGTACTTGACAGAAATCGTGTCAAGCACTTAGCCTTGAAGACGATAGTGGTCCTAGTTGACCCGATTGATAACGACAGGTACGAGGATGCAATGGCGAGGGCTAAGAATATCATCCTTGACGGGTTCAAGGATCATATAGTACTACATATTGCCGAGAAGAACACGACACAGGGGATGTGGGAGGCCCTGACCAAGTTGTATTAGCATACTTCCGTGCAGAGGAAGATGCTACTAGAAAATCAGCGGCGATCATACCAGACGCAGAAGGGAGAACAGATCGACCCATTTCTCGGTCGATTGAAAGAGATTCGGGACCAATTGACTTCCATAGGGGCAACGCCAGATCCATAATTGATGGTGAGAACAGCCCTGAACGTAGTCTCAGAAGACTGGGAGGTGTTTGTCCAGAGCATACTGGGCAGGGCGACCCTTCTAGATTGGGAGGAAATGTGGGCTGCTTTTCGCCAAAAAGAGATCAGAAGGTTGAGCAAGGTGGGAAGCAACGACAAGGGGATTAGAATCAAGAAGGAGGAGGAGGATGCTAATCTAGCATCTGAAGGAAAGTAGGAGAAACGGAAGAAGAAGGACCTCTCCAAGGTCAATTGCTTCCACTGTGGGGAGGTGGGTCATTATGCGACCCAGTGTCCAAGGAAGAAGAGTAAGGGTGAGGCCTTCGAGACCAAGGCAATGCCAGCAAGGGCAGAGAATGAAGTGGAGACAGATGATCACTATGCCATGAGTGCACACACGCCACTTGAGCGGAAGTGGGGAGACATTGAGCTGTAGTCAGATGGACTACAGGCGATGAGGGGCAGGACCCTTGAGGTACCCAACCTCTCGGATTATACCTGGCTATGGGAGCCTCGAAGAGGAGTAGCACTGCTGGCGGATGTTAGTAGAGACGGATGTGGATGGAGCGGCAGAGAGTGCTACAGTGTAGGAGTCCCTGGGCAGCGCGAGGCTAGCAGGCTGCAACAATGCGACAGGCACGGAGAGTGTTGCAACATTGCAGGATGGCACAAAGAGGTTTGCAGCGGTGCAAGATGCAGGGAGTTGTTGTAGCAATGCAGAGGTCAGAGAGGGAGCACTTGTCAGTGAGAGAGGGAGCTTCAACATTGAGGGTGTCTCTAGCTTGACGTAGATTTCAGGGTTGGGAGATCAATTACTTCTCAGTAACTGGGTTGCAGTGCAACAGTTAGCAGTGGTAGTGCTATGGGCAGAATGATGCAGTATGATGAGAGGGGTTGCAGTGCAGATGCAGTAGTGGCAGTGGCAGGGCCATGGGCAGCAACACGGATGCAGAGGGAGTTGCAGTACGGATGCAGCTGTGGAAGTGGCAGAGCCATCGGTAGCAGTACAGGATGCGACAGTGCAGAGGATGTTGGGCAACAGGCCTAACATCAGCACAGGGTTCGATGTCGAATGATCAGAGTGATGCTCAGTGAGGAGTATTACTAGAGCACAATCCTCGCTAAGAGGAGTGTTGATTTGGGGTAGCATCAGATGTGCTCTAGCCATGAAAATTGGTGGAGAGGCTAAGGCACATGAGATCTCCAATACCTAGAAAGGGTTTGGGCATATTCTAAACAGTTTGGGAGATATTAGAATAATCAATATTTTTAATGGAGTCCCTAAGTCTAAACTTAGGGAAAATAAAATGTTAATGTGAATTAATATAAAACTGTGTTAGAATGTTCCAAAAGACATGAATCAAGTCAGATCCAATCCTAGCCGTTGATTAGGGACTTAATCTCGACCATTGATTTGTCAACGAGAAAAGTATAAGAGGAAGCTTGAGGGTCGCTTGGAGAACACACCAAGAGATCAAGATTTCGACCTTCTGGGGCTGGGTTCGCTGAGAAAGTTGAGAGAGTGATCAGAGTTGCAGCTGAAGGGCAGTGAATACAGAAGTAGAGAAGCAGAGATAGCACTGGGAGGATCAACGCAGTAGTCGGAGAGAGGGACACAAAAGCAGCCAAGGGTTCACGTAGAGCCAGCCAGGGCTCACGCAGAGGCAGCCAGGAGCTGCGCAGCGCCTCAGAGGGCCAATGTGGGTGACGTAGAGGGCCAGAGGGCTGACGCAGGCCAAGCCAAAGTGACGATGGGCTAACGTTGGGCCAAAGAGAGGCTGACGCAGTCCCTAGAGGCTGACGCTGGTGTTTCGTGGGGCAGATTGGAGTTGTGGAGCTGTTAGAGTGTTTATCTAGGGTTTCAATTGGAATATCTGCTTCCGAGTAGAGAGGTACTACTGCTGAGATTTTTCTCTGTTGGGTGTGCCGGATTTGGCACCCAGATTGTATTATGAAATTGCTTAATAAATTAAACCCTTAGATTGCTACACCGGTTTCCCGCATTGGGTTTTTACGAGGATATTAGTCCAAAAACAACGACGTCACTTGTGTGCTTGTTTCTATTTCCTTTAGTTAATGATCTGTAATGTGCTGAGCATGTACTTGTATTTATTTCCAGTATTTACATGGTAAATAACTTGTTAATTAATAGAACAAGTAGGTAGGAATAAATCAGTAAAGTGCATGAAGGGTTTTTAATGTGTCAGACTTAGAAATTCCAACACCCTTCCCCTTGCCCACAACTTTGGTCAGGCCTGGAATGATTCCCCGGAGGTTGATGCAACTAAACAGAAAGATAAAAGAATATTTAGCCACATTCATCAGGAAGATGTATTACAAAATGCAAAAGATGGATGGGGCAAACACACTTAACACGTGGGCAAAAGCCAATACATGATCTCTGCCCCATCATCATGGTCATCACTCTGGTTCCTGCAGGTTCCATGAGTCTCCTTCATCATATAGGAACCCATCATTGTCCCAACCCCTGGTGGACAATGAACTGCCCTACCTTAAAATGGGTGTTCACTGCTATATCTTATGCGTAACACTCTTACCCCTTGAGCCTGGAGCAGTTAATTAAAGAAAATCATAAAAAGGCAGAAGACATATAAAGAAGGGTGGAAAAATCAAGGCCGGGGCACCTCATGTACCACGATTGCTCCCTCCTATACATTATAAACCCAAGTGTGGGCTTCCCTTTTATTAGCTACCCCTGTACCCCAGCATGTGGCCCAGAGTTGCCCCTTCTCATCCCCTACTTCATTCACCTATCAGTCACATGCCACCACCTTTTGAAGGATGTACCTTGAACATATTATCCCTTTAGAAGTAGAAACCACCTAATAGGATACTTGGTTAACCCCATTTGGAGTTTAAGAGAGATTGGCACATCTAGAAGCCCCTTATGGAAGGGCAGGCCATTATGAAGTCCCCACCTGTGGTCCATGGTTGGTAAGCTCATTTACTCGATTTCTCTAATGACTTGTTGTATTGGAAGGTTAGGGGATGCATTCGACCTTATGTAGGATTGCAAATGGTCTTCATCTTGGGTTTGGTCTCTCTATATGGGGTCCTAATCCTCCAGAGGGATACATTGGCACATGTAGGGTGTGTTTAGAGCCATGGGCCTCCACAACAGTAAAAAATACTCCATGGATCCCTGAGGATGCTCTTAGATTGCTCGAGATTCACCTATTGGACGAGGAAGATGCACCTAGTTCACCTTTGCCCAACCAACCCTATAGATGTACCATACACTTGGCAGATGACCTAGGACTTGTAGGATGATGTGGCATCACCTACACCATCATTAGAGCCCTTGCAGTTGATCTACATGCATCGTCGACTCATTTGGAGACCCATGAGGTTATTGTTTGTTGATTTTGAGGTAACATTGGATGTGCTCTAGCTCTAAAATTTTCTGGAGGGGCTAGAATACATAAGATCTCCAAGACCCTGAAATCGTTTGGAGAAATTCCACCCGGATTGTGAGTTATTAAAATAATTAATATTTTTAATGGGGTTCCTAAGCCTAAACTCAGAAAAATAAAAATATTAATGGGTATTAATAAAAATATGGGTGAGAAGCTTCTAAGAGGCGAGGATCAAGTCTGTTTTAATCTTAGCCATTGATTAGGGACTTAATCTTTGTCGTTGATTCATCAAAAAGAAAAGTATGGGAGGAGGCTTGAGGGTTAGTTGGAGATACACCAAGTGATCAAATCAGTTCGATTTTTCTGGGCCGTGGTTTGTTGAGAAAATCAAATTAGTGATTTGAGTTGGAGTGAGGGGTAGAAGTAGAGATTTGGATCGGCAAGGAGTTCCGAGCCAAAGAGTACCAGTCAGAGAGGCAATAGTAGTATTAGAGAGGTAGTGTAAAGGCCTACGCAACCCAGAAAGGGTCTCACGCAGTGCTGACGTAGGCCAAGAGGGTCTCTTGCAGTGGCAGTGCAGAGTATTCGTCAGAAGTCCAAGATTTTGCTGGAGAAGCGAGGTTTTGAGCTTGGAGGGATGAACAATAGCCTTCCTCCAGCAAGTCGATCCAGCAGAAGGGGTGACGCAGTTTCCTAGAGGTAAGACGCTGGTCCAAGCAGTGATTGCGCTGGGATTTCGCAGTGTTTGCCAAAGTTAGGCCACTCAGTGGATTAGTTGTGACTTAGAGAACGAAGTAAACCCTCTTATGTATTTCTTGCTGTCGAGATTTCTCTGAAAGGTTAGTCGGTGTGAGAGGCAACCTGTTGTACTCAGTTTCTGCTTGCTTAATAATACAAACCCTCTATATGCTGCACTGGTTTTCCCGTATTGGGTTTTTCCGAGACGCGTTGTCCAAAAATAATGGTGTCCCTTGTGTATTTGTCTCATATATTTTCAGTTTATGATCTGTATGTCAGTGTAGTCTGTAGTAGTGTTTTTCATCACTGTTAATAAAATTAAATAACTTGTTGAATGTAATAACAAGTAGGAGATGATAAAACAGTGATTGCAGTAGGATTTCTGATGTGTAGATTCAGAAATGTTCACATGGTATCAAAGCATTGTAGATCATAGGACACTGAAACCCAAGAGATCCAGTGAATTTTTTGCAGAGAAACAACTATCCCAAGTGACAGTGCTGTTTTAGAGGCGGAGGAACAGCTGAAGGAGTGATGCAGAGCCTCATGCAGTGCCTGTGTCAGCATTTCGAGCCTATAGAGGGTGACACAGTACTTGAGAGGAGCTCATGCAGTGATTGCGTCAGCTCTCTGGGCCAGCACAGACCCTGAGAGGCTCAAATCAGTCAGTTGCCGAGGCTGGAAGAGCAGTGCAGATTCGATTTGAGGAGCTGGTGGGACGGTGTTGCTGTTGGTACAAAATAGTGTCTGTGGAGACAAAGTCGAGGTAGAGGGAGTCATTGCCTTGACATATTTCTAGCTAAAAAAATCTAGATCTAGGTTGTTGAGTAGCAAGAAAGGAGGATTGGAGAGGAGTGATTCGACATTTGGTGGGAGGATTTCTGTGAAGGAAATCAGGACTCAGCGGGAGTCTGGAAGGAACTTGTTCCTTAGAGGATTTCTAGCACCAAAGAAATCCAGATCCAAGTCTTACTGGGTCAGCAGTAAGAGAGGGGTAAGAGAACCTATTCTACACTTGTTTGAGCAGAGATGGTAGCCAATAGATTGAGGGATTAGGACAGATTGGATGGAGCATCCAACTTTGTCATTTGGAAGGCCAGGATCCTGGCAGTCTTGGACAAGAATCGCATAAAGGATTATGCCTTGAAAGTGGTGGTTGTACCGGTCGACGCTGATCCTCTCAAGAAATACGAGGAGGCACAGGCGAAGGCTAAATGCATGATTCTAGACGGGGTCAAAGATCATGTGGTCCCACACATTGCTGAGAAGGAAACAATAGGGGAGATGGGGGAGACGTTGACCACCTTGTACCAGGGGACTTCCGTTCAATGGAAGATGCTATTGGAGAATCAACCGAGACAGTATCAGATGCAGAAGGGAGAAGAGATTGATCCCTTCCTCCTCGGGTTGCAAGGGATTCGAAACCAACTGACTTCTGTGGGGCCTACACCAGATCCCGAGTTCATGGTCAGGATTGCCTTGAATGCAATCACAGAAGACTGGGAGACATTTGTCCAAAGTATGTTGGGCAAAGCTTCTCTCCCCAGTTGGGAGGAGATGTGGGCAGCTCTTCGACAGGAAGAGATCATGACGCTGACCATGGCAGGGAGTAGCGGCAAAGGAGTTAGAGCCAAGAAGGAGGAGGAGGATGATGCAACTCTCGGATCTTTAGGACAACCATAGCAGCAGAAGAGGAAAAATAAAGACATAACCAAAGTCAGATGCGGAACTGGGACATTTCTCCACTCAGTGCCCTCGGAAGAAGGGAAAGGAAGAGAAGTCTGAATCGAAGGCTGCTCTAGCGAAAGGTGACAAGGAGGATGATGACGAGGATTGTGCCATGAGTGCTTATGCACCTCTAGAGAAGAGGTGGGGCGACATCGAGTTGTAGTCGGGAGGAGTACAGAGGGGTAGGATCCTTGAGGTGCCCAAACTCTTGGATCACATATGACTATGGGAGCCCTTAACGATAGTAGCAGTATGATGGGAGTCAGTTGGTGCGAGGGATGATGGAGCAACAGTCGCAGAGCTAGAGTGCCAGAGTTTGAAGCGCCGCAGTGGAGGTTGCAACAATGCAGGAGGCACAAAGCAGATTGTAGCAGTGCAATAGCAGCAAAGGGTCAGCACAGATTAGCAGCAGAGGTAGCTTCAGCATCACGAGGCATCCAAACTGACTAACATGTCAGCTCTTTGGGTGGCTTTTCAGTTGCTTACTTCTCAACAACTGAGTTGTAGTGCAACAGTTAACAGTGGCAGTGCTATGGGCAGCATGATCCAACATTTTGAGAGGGAGTTGTAGTACAGATGTAGCAGTGGCAGTGCTATGGGCAGCTTGATGCAACATTTTGAGAGGGAGCTATAGTACAAATGTAGCAGTGGTAATGTCATGGGCAACAGTACAGGGTGCAGTGGATGAAGAGCAGTAGGCCGAGCATCAGCAGCACAGAGGATTGATGCCCTGGATTAGTGTGATGCTTCTAGTTGGATGTATTGTTAGAGCACATTCCTCACTAAGAGAGAGTGTTGATTTTGGGGTAGCATTGGATGTGCTCTAGCTCCGAAATTTTGTGGTGGGGCTAGAATACATAAGCTTTCCAAGACCCAGAAATCGTTTGGAGAAATTCCACCCGGATTGTGATTTATTAAAATAATTAATGGGGTTCCTATTTTTAATGCACAGAGATGTGTGATTGGGTATAGTTGTATGCCAGGAGACACGAGGATACATGGTTATATGCAGTAGTGTGCAGGGTTGCACTACGGATTGAGGGAGTGCTACTAGTAGGGAAATTCCTTGATGAGGATGTCAAGCATGTCATTGGGGTGGACATACCCAGGTTGGGAGAGCGGATCGGTCACGAGATGGGCCAGGAGCATCCATGCGGGTTCTTGATCTTACCCATCGGAACCCACACATCTTCCACTCGTTGGCACCACATGTAGTTGAGGGGAGCCTTATGTTCGATCCAGACCCACAATGTGGATAACAAGACTTGGGATATTTTCCTTAGACGACGCTGTAATTACCCATCTTTAATATAGGGAGCGCAAGAATATTAGCATGCATATGATGCATGCATATGATAGCTACATATGCATGTATGCATGCACTGCACTAGTATTTATATTCTAAAATTAACTATAAATGTTGAATATCATGACACACCTTCAAATAGAAGTTACCTTCACCCATCAACACGCATATTGCTTAATGCATCATAATTAATGAACAAATACCGATGATATAAATTTAAAGTGTATAAAGTTAAAAGGGTTATAAAGAAATAGATGTTAAAATTAAGTTAATTTTTACATATGGTTATATAATTATATATCCTAGAATATTAATAAATTATATTAGTAAATTATTAAAATGACAAAGTAAATCAAAATAAAGTATTTAATATGAACCTAAGGCATTTAAATTAAACAAACAAAAAATCCTAAATATAAGATAAATACACCTTTAAAGGAATATGACTCACGTACATAGACGAAAAAGGTGTCACTATGATTGGAAGCGGTGGGATCGCTGGTGGAGAGACCGGTCACTGCCAAGGAAGGCTACATATAGAGGTAGAAAGAGCTTTTAGGAGGGATCTAAACCGGGAAAAACCAAAAGAGGGGAGAAAGGAGGAAGAACGAAGAATCTAAGGACAGTGGGAAGAAGCACAGTGAGAAGGAGCCTTGCTTGTTTTGAAGTTTTTGGGCACAGGGGAACAAATTGCAGAAATTAGAAAGCAATTTGGACTGAGTACCGAGGTTGTACTTGGTTTGGCTGGGAGGTTATGGTCTTTTGGTAATAGGAGCGAGCTGAGAAATTCTGAAGTCTCTTCACCCGCAGGAACGCAGGAAAACAAGTAGGTACTCTCATCAATTCTGTCAATTAGATTTGTAAAATTTTATGTAATTTTATCACAGGTTCATGATGATTATAAGAAATCCTTTACCGTCTTTACAATGGATGTTAAATTCTATACAGTCCTTACATCATAATCTCTCCAGGGTAAATAGGTGATTAATCATTTATAGACTTTACATTTGGTAGATTTCATAATCTGTTCAGGGAAAAATAGCTGTTTAATTAATTACAACCCTTACAGACGCTATGAGAATTAGTTCCTTAGGGGAACGATAGGTATTCTCCAGAGGAGGAGCAAGGTCGGTGTACGAGCTGACAACCACATGCAAGGAGATAGAGGTGATCTTATGCAGGGGTGGCATATTGTTCATCACTGAGCCTATACATGGGGAGCTGGTCATGGGGGAGACATGTGCCACTCTTTAAACAAGGCATGTCGGGATCTTGCATGAGTAGGGGATACCGTGTATGATTGAGGCAATTTTCCAGTGGGTATTCAGGCTCCAGACATTGTATTGGTACATTACCGAGAGGGTGGATGGCAAACTTAGTGGTGATGGTTGGCAGGAGTAGGATGGATCCACATACATTAAGTCGATTGCGAGTATCGGAAACCCATCTATTGGCTGCATTCAAGGGGTAGCTATTTGGCACATGCGGTTTCCAACAATCATCAATACTATGCAGTGGCAGAGACAGGGCAGTTTAACATGCACCAGATTTGTTCGTGATATATGGAGCATATATATTGATTGCACGCGGGGACTAGTGATGGGGCATGGATGGATTCCAACAATTGTTAGAGCTATGTCACAATAGGTCTCGCGATGGGATTTGGGGATCCATGTTAGGATATTCCGACACATAGGAAATAGTTAAGTATAACTTGATCTAGTGTAGAGTTAGGTAAAGTGTGTTTCTTTACTATGTACTTTTGTAACATTCAATCCGACGGTCATGATATGTATTGATCCGACGGTTCATTCTCTCCTCGGTATTACCGACACTTGATCCGTGGCTTAACACCCGATTGGTCCATGATCTCTATTTAAAGAGCATGGAGGGTCATTTGTAGTGTAACCGTTCATGAGAGAAACCTATGTAAATTTTCATTCTTTTATTAATAAATTGCCTGAAGTAGCGGCGTTCGCTCAGGCCGTGGATTGTTTCCCTCTTTGAGGGTTTTAACCACGTCATCAATACTTGTGTATTGATCTGTGATCTTTTTGTGAACTGTGTCCTTTGGTGTTCTGTCTGAGGAACTTACCTTGTAAATTCCTACATGGTATCAGAGCTATTTGAGGGCCACATCCATTGGTGATCCAAATCTGAAGCCGGTAGAACTGCATCTGACTGTCGTTTCCTAGATCTACTGTTACTGACTGCTTTCAGGGCGAGAGGACTGATCTATTGTGTTAGGAGCATCTGTTCCAGTGAGGAACCCCTTTCATTTGACGCGAAAAGGTTTCCGATAGCCCTAGCTACGTCATTGTTAAGATCTGGAGGTATACAGTGTTTATTTGCAGTTTTTAGTTATTTTTTCTCTGTTTATTTCGGTTTATTTAGCTCTTTGTTTTTTTTATTACCAGATCTATACCTTTCATTTCTACGTATGCTCTTTGCCCCGCGACTCTATGCGATTTGGGCAAATTAGAAACAAAAAGGAAGGATTTTTCTCATGTATGCTTTTTTCCGCCATGCCTTAGTGTGATCTCGGAAAATCAAAAATATTGAGGAAAATATTTAGTTTCCGGCGAAAGCTAACTTCAAGCCGTAAGGTTTGTTTTTTTTTGTATGTCCGTGTTGGGTTTTGTGTTTTTTGTTTTGTAGGAAAACAAGAGCTTTCTTAAGTAAGCACGCGCCCCAAAGCTTCAGTGACTAAAAAAAAAACCCTTCATCTTTTCCAAAAATTACTAACCTTTTAATCTAGCTCACTTGGTCCAAAGCTACTTTATGAGAATAGAGGTCTTGAGTTCAAGTCTTTCTTTTTGTTGAGCTAATTAGATTAAGTTTGGAAAGGGGACAGATTTCTTTAAATATAACATTATCATTCATTTCCGCACATTCCCGCACTTCGTCGGCATCTTCAACAACTTTTCTTCAAAAAGCCATAACTTCTTCATCCGGAAGCCGTTTTCACAGCTGTTTGTTTTGAATTAGCCTAATTTTTCGAGATCTTTCCATTGGAACACTTAGTTTTAGCATCTATAGCTTCAGTTTCTGTTAAAATGGAAAGTCCATGCCAAGTTATTCTTGATAGCACCAACTACTTCCAATGGTGGTCCTACATTGTGGATTTACTTAGAAGTAATGGTCTTTACAGAATAGCCTCAGGCCAAGAAACCAAACTGAAAGATGAAGATAAGGCAACCAAATGGGAAAATAGGCAAGATCAAGCACGTGGGTTGATAGGGATGTCTATTTGTCCAGACCTTAGATTCCATATCACAGAACTTGATACTCCTAATGAAGCAATGAAACAAATCACTAAAGTTTTTGGAATTGAAAATGAACTTAGAGCCCGTCAACTCGAAAATGAGTTGCTTACATTGGACCCCAATAATTTTTCTTCCATTGAAGATTTTTTGTCCAAGTTCAAGATCCTTAGACTTCTCTTGGAAGGTGTTAAGGTTAAGAAAGAAGATGGTAACCTTATCTATTCCATTCTTACTAAGTTGGGACCAGCTTACTCTGTGTTTGTTTCCACCTTCCATTCTACAAGAGAAGCCTTCATTTCTTAAGGAGAAGACTACAAGTCCCCTTCCTTTGATGCCTTTTGTGATTCTTTAATAAGAGAACAAGAAAAACTCTTCCATCTTGGTCTTCTTAATCTTGGAAACTCTTCTAAGAAAGCCTTAGCCGCCTAACAACAACCAAATTCAAAGAATCTTAAGAAGTCGTATCCTAAAAAAAATGGTCCTAAACCGAACAAGGGCCCTAAGCCATTTCAGTCTCAAAATGAAAAAACATTTCAACAAAATGATAAGGCAAATAAAAACAAAGAGAAGAAGACTGATAGACATTGCTACTTTTGTAATCGAGATGGCCACTTAAAATCCAAATGCTTTAAGAAGATGGAAGCCTTGGAAGCAACAATGAAGAAGCATAACATCCATCTGGAGCACTCAACAACTTCAACTTCATCTCCAGGAATAACACTTTTTGCATGTGGTTGTCAAGCATCTCGGTCTGGATATGCACTAAATGTATCTTCTTCTTCTCATTCTCATGAGCGACTCATTGATTCTGGAGCTTCTTATTACATGGCCAAAAACAAAGCCATGTTTTCTTCGTTAAATGATTGTAACACCAAAAATATATATGTTGGTGATGATAGATCTCTTAGTGTTGTAGGGACTAGAACTATTCATATAGGCAATGGTCAATTCAATGATGTATTATGTGTTCCAACCTTATCCTGCAACCTTCTATCTGTATATCAAATAACTCATTCAGGTGAAGGTAAAATCGTTGAATTTTCACTTCACAATGTTGTAATTGAGGACCTAAGAGATCCTAGATAGATTTTAGCTACTGGCATTGTTGATGATTCTACAAGGTTGCATAAGTTTAACAATTTTGGGTCATCAAATCTTCCCTCAGTATTTGTTGCTCATAATGATGAAGTGAGCAAACTTTGGCATGAGCGATTTGGTCACTTAAACTATCGCTCCCTTCAGAATCTATGTAAATAAAATATGGTGACAGGTCCTCCAATGGTATCTTGCAGAGATGGTGTTTGTTCAGATGTGAACTCGGAAAACGTCATTGGGATAGTTTTGAAAACCGTGCCTCTTGGCACGCCTCGGCCCCTTTACTACTTGTGCATAGTGATTTATGTGGTCCACTTCTAGTTGTTTCATTCTCTGGCTACAAGTATTTCTTAAATTTCATTGATGATTTCTTCAGACGCACTTGGGTATACTTCTTAAAACTCAAGAGTGAAGTATTTAACATGTTCTTGGCATTTAAGGTCTTTGTTGAAAAACAATCTGGACATCAAATTTTTAAGCTAAGATTTGATAATGGCGGAGAATATGTTAACAACAAATTCATCAACTTTTGCACTGAGAATGGAATTCAAATGGAACATATTGTTCCATATACTCCACAACAAAATGGTGTAGCTGAAAGGAAGAATCGCACCTTAAAGGAAGTGGCTAATTGTATGCTTCAATCTAAAGGACTTAGTCTTAATTTTTGGGCAGAAACAATTAACTGTGCAAATTACATAATAAATCGCACTCCTACTAAGGTTTTAAAGAATATCACTCCAAAAGAAGCATGAATCTCAATTAAACTAGATGTAAGTCACTTTCGTGTTTATGGAAGTGAAGCATGGGTCCCTATTCCAAATGAGAAACATAAAGCTTTAGAACCTAAGAGTGAAAAATGTATTTTTGTTGGATATTCTGAAGATGTCAAAGGATACAGACTTATTCCACTTAAGTCCAAAAATGTTATCATTAGAAGAGATGTAAAGTTTGCTGAAAATATATCGGCCTGCGAGCCTAGTTCGGCGAATGTGCCACCTCTCTTTATCCCTTCTACTTCTGAAAATATTTCTTCTTTAGATGATGACAGCGAGGATGATAATCCTCCCCCACCTTCTCAGGATCCTCCTTCAGCTCCTCAGCTTCCAAAATGGGTTCGTGCTACTCGGGATGCAACAGGTGCTCTTGTCGGTGATCCTACAGATCAGCGACGTACACGTTCTCAGTTCGAAAGAGCCTCTTCTTTACTAGGTCAAGCTTCAACTAATTATGATCCTGACACCTTTGCAGAAGCTTCAGGACATCTAGATTGGGACGCAGCTATGAATGAAGAATATCGTTCATTATTGGCAAATGATACATGGGATCTTGTTCCCCTTCCAAAGGGACAAAAACTTGTTAGATGCAAATGGCTTACAGAACAAGTATGGACCAGATGGAAAAGTGATAAACATAAAGCTCGCTTGTGCTAGGGTTTTTCACAAGTTGAAGGCATTGACTATACTGAAACCTTCTCCCCTGTTGCCAAAATGAACTCTATCCGCCTTGTTCTTTCCCTTGCTGCCTCTTTCAAATGGGAAGTCCATCAGATGGATGTTTTATCTGCCTTCTTGCATGGGGACTTGCATGAAGAAATCTATATGGAACAACCTACTGGCTTTATACAAACAGACTCCAGCCTTGTATGTTGGCTTAAGAAATCCCTTTATGGTCTCAAGAAAGCCCTTTGGGCTTGGTATGCCAAAATGGATAGCTTTCTTTTAGAAACTGGATCTTCTAGGTGTCATTCTGACAATATTGTCTACACCAAGAAAGTGGGCAAGTCTCTTATCATTCTTGTTCTTTATGTTGATGATCTTATCCTTACTGGTAGTGATCCCAACCTTATAAATCATGTGAAGTCCAACCTTAAAAAGAATTTTGAAATGACAGACTTAGGACACTTGCATTATGTTCTTGGTCTTCAAGTCTTGCAATCCAAGGAAGGTATTTCCCTTTCCTAGTCCATGTATGCATGTGATCTTCTACGCCATTTTCCAATGGAAGACTGTAAGCCAGCCCGTTCTCCCTTCCAGTCCGGAGCCAAACTTTCAGTCACTTGTACTTCCCCTGAAGTTGATGCTATCTTATACCGTCAACTTGTAGGAAAAATTTTGTATCTGACCCATACTTGTCTTGACCTTTCCTTTGCTGTTGGCCTTATTGCTCGGTTTATGCAAAACCCACATGAAAGTCATTGGAATCTCAACTAAAAGAATACTTCGTTATGTTCGAGGTACAATTCAGTTTGGGATTCATTATAGTGCAGAAGCATCTCCTCTATTGGTTTGTTTCATTGATTTTGATTGGGCTGGTGACCCTGATGATCGGAAGTCTATTGCAGATTATGTGTTCACTCTTGGTTCAGGACCTATTACATGGGCTTGCAGGAAACAAAGTGCCATTTCTCTTTCTTCAGCAGAAGCAGAGTATCGTGGTGCCGTAGAAGCTAATAAGGAAGCCCTATGGCTTCGTCAGATCCTGTCAGAGTTTGGCTTTCAGCAACAACATCCGACGACACTTTGGTGTGATAATCAAAGTGCCATTCAACTATGCAAAGATCCAGTCCAACATCAACGCAACAAACACATTGAACTGCACATGCACTTCATTAGAAAGCTCATTCACGACCATGTTCTTGAAGTGCAATATTGTTCAACAGATGATCAAGTTGCAAACATCTTTACAAAGGCTCTCAAAGAGGCGAAGTTTACTAAACTTCGATTTATGGTTGGAGTTCATGAAGTTGTCACTAAGGGGCGATAGGCTCTAATGCCTCCTTCCTTCTCCTATTGTGTCATATTTGTACATCCTTCAATCCTATCCCAAGTTGTTCTTAAGGGGGGATGTTAGGATATTCCGACACATAGGAAATAGTTAAGTATAACTTAGTCTAGTGTAGAGTTAGGTAAAGTGTGTTTCTTTACTATGTACTTTTGCAACTTACAATCCGATTGTCACGATATGTTGTGATCCGACGGTTCATTCTCTCCTCGATATTACTGACACTTGATTTGTGGCTTAACACCTGATTGGTCCATGATCTCTACTTAAAGAGCATGGAGGGTCATTTTAGTGTAACCGTTCATGAAAGAAGCTTATGTAAATTTTCATTCTTTTATTAGTAAATTGCCTCAAGTGGCCGCGTTGGCTCAAACCGTGGACTGTTTCCCTCTTTGAGGGTTTTAACCACGTCAACAATACTGGTGTATTTATCTGTGATCTTTTTGTGATTGGTGTCCTTTGGTGTTCTGTCTAAGGAACTTACCCTGTAAATTCCTACAATCCAATTGGTTGATATATCACTCTGTCTCATGATGAGCAGAGTCATGGCAAAGAGTGATCTAGTTCACTTTTGGGTTGGCAAATGGGGGTACACGGAGGCCTTCATCGACTGGCGAGGCAGGTTTTCTTTGTTACTGCACAATTTCGAAGTTAGATTTGGATGGGTAGGCTTTGGCGTCATGGAGATGTCTTGGTAGGATGTGTCTCGCCTCTATCAGTGTTCCACCATTGGGTTCCAGGAGAGGAGGATATAGTGTGTGCATTATGGGCAGTCTGTTAGAGCCAGAGTGGTGCAACGACAATGTTAAAATTGGAAACTAGGGCCAAACTCCATGTGGGTCATCTTATTCATGGCTGATAATATTTTTATTAGATTCCCCTCGTCGAGAGGTGTAGGATTGATCTAAAGATCATCCGATTCTGATAAGTATTTATGGAGATATGAATTTATTTTGATTATGGAACAATTATCAAGCCTACCAACAACTCATGTAGGCTTAGAAGCCCAACAGTCGCATCTATTCAATTATCAACAGATGTGTATAAATACAGGAGGACTTTTCCTCATTTGGACTCACTCAACTCATCACATCTCTTTCTCTCTCCAGCGCAGAAAAGAGGCTCTTCTCTCCTGCGTAGAAAGAGACTCTTCTCTCACACGTGTAGAAGGAAGGTGCATAAACTTGAAGATGCAACTGTAGTTCCAAAGTTTGACCAGTGTTGACCATCAAACTCCTTCCTTTGAACTGCGTTGTAGGTGTATCTGAATCTCCTCTGAAGGCCACATTTTTTGGTGAAGGAATCAAGCCGATCCGACGGTTGGTTTGCAAGATATTGACTGCCTTAGTTTTGATGCTGATGCTGCTGATCTAGGGTTTGCTACTGCTGTTGTAAATGAGATTTTTGTACTATTTCTCTCTGCTGAATTATTGAAGATAAAAGAAGATTTGATCAAAGGGTTTCTCCATATTGGGGTTTGTCCCTGGCTAGCTGCCACATCTTGTGTCTTTTGTCTTGGCTTGTTTTCTGTTGATCGTTTAATGTTCTATCTGCACTTTACTTATGCACATGTGATTGCTAATCTGTGAATAATAAGAAGAAAGAGAAGTAAAATGCTCTAAGCATAGAACATACCATAAATTAACATGGTATCAGAGCTGAGGTGAAGACAAAGCCCGAGCAAGAGCAAGAGCAATCACCGGAGAAAAGATTGGCAAGGCCATCCTAAAAGAACTATGGGGTCCTCAACACTCTTCCCAGCCAAAGACAAGCTCCGTGAGAAAGTTGACAATCATGGATGGAAGATGTCTATCGATCTAACCTTAGAAGATCAAGGAGTGTTGGACCATGTGAGAGGCAATATTGTTGAGCCTCCATCGAATGCACCCGCTGCTGCCAGGAACAAATGGAAAACCGGCGAAGTCAAATCAAAGAAGATCATGCGGGGCTCTATTGACAAGCACTTGGTGGCTTACATCTCCGATCTGAACACCTCCAAGGAAATCTACGATAGATTGGTGAGTTTATTTAAAGTTGATGCAAATCAAGCGCTGTTTCTTAGAAATAAGCTGAAGGAAATTAAGAAGGGCAAAGATGAGAGTATGCAAGCATACTTCTTAAGAATCACCGAGATCAGAAATGATCTTCTATCTATTGGGGAGACTATTACTGATAGGGAAATGGCACTCACAACTTTTGGAGGATTACCATCCAAATGGTACATGTTTAGGGCTACTCTTCTGAATAATAATGTAATTCCTGGTTTTGAGGAATTAATGGCTAGATGCATTCAAGAAGAAACAAGGGTAGAAGAGCAAGAAATGCCCATGCCTAAAGGTCCTCCTGCTGCCTTTTCTTCTCATGCTAAGAAAAGAAATAATTCCGGGACTAAATAAAAAAGAAAGGCTGGCCCTAAGGGTGGAAGAAAAGGACGATGATACATTTGCGATAAACCAGGTAACTATGCGAAGGAGTGCCCTGATAGAAAGAACTCACACCGGGACGATGATCAAAATTCCTCTCATGGCAATCAAAGGAATGGAAAATTTAATAGCAAAGGTAAAAAGAGTGCTGGTAATCAAGGAAGAGGACAATCATTCAAGAAGGCTAGAAATTCCTGGTATGAATCCAACATTGTTGAAATTAAGCAGGATGAATATTATTTACTAGCTACTCTATCTACCTCTGCTCCTTCGGAGTTAATGGGAATTTGGCTCATTGATAGTGGTGCATCAAGGCACTTCACTGGTTACAAAGAAGTTCTCCATAATCTAATAGAGAAAGAAACTAACCTGGAAATTGTCCTTGGAGATAATATGAAATATCCTGTGAAAGGTGTAGGCAATGTCTCTCTTAAATTGAACCAAGGTAATATGATCCACTTACAGGATGTATTATATGTACCTGACCTCAACAAGAACCTGGTGTCCATCTTAGCAATGGAAGACAAAGGCTACAAGGTGACCTTCAGCGATGGCAAGGTACGTGTATGGAAAAATAATGTTAAAGATGCCTTCATTCTTGGGTTTCGAGTTGATTCATTATATCAGGTCGGTGGAAGTCCGCTAGGTGTTATGTCTTGTGACACATCTCTTCAGTCTGAACTTTGGCATTGGAGGTTTGCCCACCTTCATTATAAAGCTCTACCCGATGTAAGACAAATGGTAACAGGGATGCCTGAATTCTGAGTAGAGAAAGAAGGTGTATGTCTTGGATGTGCCGAAGGAAAGCTCAAAAGGGTACCATTCCCCTCAAGCCAAAGCAAGACCTTCGATATATTACAACTGGTTCACTCAGACATATCTGGTATGATGCCTGCGAACTCCTTGGGAGGATATTTATATTATCTTACTTTTACAGATGACTATTCTCGAAAGACTTGGGTATACTTCTTGAAAAGGGAGGATGAAGTGTTCTCTTGGTTTCGACACTTCAAAGCCCTGATCGAGAATCAAACTGAAAAGAAGATCAAGATCTTAAGGACTGATAATGGGACTGAATATGAGTCTAACGAGTTTCATGACTTTTGTAAAGAGGTTGGCATCAAGAGGGAGACTACTACACCATATACTCCTGAACAGAATGGTGTGGCGGAAAGGAAGAATCGACGATTGTGGAAGCTGTCCGTGCCATGCTCCATGATTAAAGACTTCCAAAGTTTCTATGGGATGAAGCTGCAAACACCGCCGTATATGTACAAAACCAATGCCCTCATCAAACATTGGGTTCCAAGACTCTTGAAGAAATGTTCACCAGTAAGAAACTTGACGTATCTCATTTTAGAATTTTTGGAAGCCCTATATATTTTCATGTGCCGAAAGAGAAAAGGAATAAATTGGGTGCATTTAGAAAGAAAGGAATCTTCATGGGCTATGGTGAAAATACTAAGGGCTATAGAATCTATGTTGCCGGTCAAAGGGAAGTCATGATTAGTCATGATGTCACCTTTGACAAAGATATGACCCTCAGCAAGTTGGACAATCTTCCGACTTTGAGGAACTCTCAAGAAGCCGACACCAGGGAATCGAAAGAGAAGGATGATGAAATAATCCCTGATGTGAAAAAACCCATGAATCTTATTGATCCACCTGAGCCCTCCTCTTCCAGGAAGAGGCTCTCTTGGCTTAGGGGGCTACTCGATGATGCTGAAGGACACATTGCACCCCGAGGAACCTTCCGTGAAAGTAAGAAACCCAACAGATATCAGGGTTACCTGACCATCATGAGCACGATCATACAAAATGAGCCTTCATCATTCTCAGATGCCGTCAAACATCAAGTATGGAAGGATGCTATGACTGAAGAATATGAGTCTATTATGAAGAATGATGTCTGGGAAGTAGTTCCCAGACCCCAGGACAAAACAGTTGTCACTTCTAAATGGCTTTACAAGATAAAGCATGTAGCAGATGGAAGTACGGGAAAAATATAAGGCTCGTTTTGTCGCTCGTGGCTTCTCCCAGAAGGAAGGTATAGACTATGATGAGATATTTGCACCTGTTGCCAGATATACCACCATCCGCTCGATCATAGCCCTTGTGGCTTCATAAGGATGGAATCTACATTAGATGGATATCAAGACAACATTCTTGCATGGTTTGATTAAAGAAGAGGTCTACGTGGAGCAGCCCGAAGGATTTGAGATTCATGATAAAAAATTTCATGTATGCAGGTTGAAGAAAGCTCTCTATGGGCTGAAGCAAGCACCCCGAGCATGGTATGAAAGGATCGACATCTACTTGATGAAGCTGGGATTCACTAGGAGTGAAGTCGACCCTAACCTCTACTTCAAGGTTGAAGATGACAAACCTCTCATATTGGTGTTGTATGTGGATGACTTCTTCCTAACAGGTGCAGACCCTCTCATTCACAAATGTAAGAGGGAGTTGGCTTCTGAATTTGAAATGAAGGACCTAGGATTGATGCACTATTTCCTAGGACTTGAAGTCTGGTAGAAGCAATGTTTTAAAACTCCGACTCGGACTCCAACTCGGCCGAGGATTGACTCCGACTTCGACTCTGACTCGGTATCGACTTGGCCGGCTCGATTTCAATGACTCAGTCGTTGTAAAAAATACATTAAATATTTAATCTTTTTATAAAAAAACATAAATTTAAAGATTTTCATTCATGTTTCCAAACACACAGCATTATAATATAGATGGAAGACAACATATGATCAAAGTAGGCTCATGAATATATCCATTATATCAAAATGGCACCCAGTGCACTGTCCAATGGCAATACATACATGATCAAATATTCAAAACAAAAAACACATAACCAAGGAGGCTAGAAATGGCCTCTACAACAAAAGTAAACTGTGACCAGACTCCAGTACTACTGGCTAGTAGCTACTGCCAAAGGAGCCAAGATCATGTCGATCAATCTCTGGATCATCATCAGAGTCAGACAGGGGGCCCCATGGCTCCTCCTCATCATCATCATCTCCAACTGCAACTGTAGAAGTGGTACCACTAGCAGGATGTGCAACTGCAGCAGATGCAAGCAAGATAGAGAAGATATGCGGCTGCGTTTCTGTCGTGGCTGAGCAGAGGAAGTGCCTGCAACTGGAGTCCTTGCTGGCTGTGAGATTGAGGCTGGTAGTACAAGTGGATCGAGATTTGCTTTCAACTGAACATCATGTTCCACTGATGCCTCGATATCTAAATCTAAATCAAGATCCTCATCAGGATCAAACTCTGCTGGATGACTCTCCACTACCCAATTTGATGTTGGATCAATGTCTTCCAACACAATGGGATCTGCATCAGGTCTTTTGTTCAGCGATTGGTTTCGTCTGAGCTGGAGGTTGTATCGGACATAGACTAGATCATTTAACTGTTTTTGATCCAAACGGTTTCTCTTCTTTGTGTGAATCCTCTCAAAGATAGACCGATTGCGCTCACACTCAGTAGCACTGCAAGTTTGACTCAAAATACGAATTGCAAACTTCTGCAATTCAGGACAAT
Source organism: Pinus taeda (assembly GCA_000404065.3). Classification (NCBI taxonomy): domain Eukaryota; kingdom Viridiplantae; phylum Streptophyta; class Pinopsida; order Pinales; family Pinaceae; genus Pinus; species Pinus taeda. Next base: position 202,537 of record APFE031531767.1, read on the forward strand.
GGCCACCAAAAGCCTCCCACCATTGTGCTGCAAAAAACATAAGAGTGTAATGAGTTAGCAACTTAGCTCAACAAAATTACAAATTATATCCAACTTTCAAACTATAAACGATTTAACAAAATTTAAAAAAAAAAAGTAAAACTATTAAGAATTTGAAAATTGAAATTTTTGTTTACCTGGCTCATCTGCTTCTCTTGCAATCTTTGCTAGGTTCTTCCCAAAGGTACCTAAGGCATTGCTGAAGGTTGTGACCTGTCGATGTATCTCCAGCTGATCAGACTCCAATGGGATCATACGACCAGTGCAGTCAATCAGTCCATCTTTGACCTCCCCCCTCAAAGCTCTTGACTCCTTAGCTTTATAATGATACCGTGGGTTCAAAAAATACCCAGCTGCATGTATAGGGCGATGGAGTTGATTGTTCCATCTTTCATCAATGATTGCCCAAATGGGCCCATACTTAGCCACTTTATCCTTGTATGCCCTCTTTATTTGCTCCTTTGCTTGATCCATAGCCTCATAAATGAAGCCCATAGCCAACCTTTCCCCATCCACCCAACGGACACCTTAACATTGGCTCAACAAGCTTCACAATATCTGCTGCCTTTCTCCAAAATGTTTCTTCATTAACTTTCTTTTTTCAATCTTTGCCCTCCGGTTTGTTAGACCAATTGCTTTGATTCCATTCATCACTGGAAAACATCTTTTGCAAGTTTCCTATTTTGGAAAGCATAGATTGCAATGTCAAAAATGAGTAGCAAATCTAGTGATGGCAGGCCTAATAATATCCCTGCCCCCAATGTGTTTCCTCATGAGGCTCAAAATCAATGAATGATTGTAGATAAATTTTGTTATGCTTTTGGCATGATCTACAGTGTTTTTGATCTAATCTATTTTTCCAATATCTTCAAGCATGAGGTCTATGCAATGTGCAACACATGGGGTCCAAAAGATGGTCTTGTGTTTTTCCTCTAACAGTTTACTAGCAAGAACATAGTTAGAGGCATTATCTGTGATGACTTGAACAACATTAGCCACCCCCACCTCCTCAACAACCTGATCCAATAGCTGAAACAACAATTGCACATCTTTTACCTTATCAGATGCATCAACTGATTTTAAAAACATGGTTCTCCGTGGGCAGAAGACAAGAAAGTTTATGATGGTACAATTTCTTTGATCAATCCATCCATCTGACATGATGGTACATCCTGTTCTTGCCCATGAGTCTTTGAAATCTTTCAAATACTCATTAATGGAGTCAATTTCTTTCTGCAAACGATACCCCCTTAGCTCATGCATAGTAGGGTCTTTGAAGCCTTTCCCAGCAGCATGTATGGCATCAAACATAGGCTCATAATATGGTGAACGGGAAGCATTGAAAGGGATATCAGCATCATACCACCATCTAGCTATGTAATCACAAGCTGTCTCCCTCAATTCATTCTTCCAATGGTCATCTAAATTGGGCTGCATTTGACTTTTACTAGCTTGAGGACCATGTGCATCTGATGGAGAGGAGGGAGTGAAATAACTTTTGATAGTCATATCACTCTTTTTCATTCTACCCTTTCCCTTATCTTAAACAAAACCAAAAGAGGGAGGAACATATCGAAAAGGGTTGGATGCATCAGTATGAGGGACAGAGGAAGAACCCTCAAAATCATAATGGGGGTTAGTAGCCATCATTTTTTGTATCTCCCTCTTCCTCCCAATTTGAGCCTCTAACTCTTTTTGCGTAGCCTTATCTTCTTTAAACTTCTCAAAGCTGACTAACAATTGCTTCCTAATCTCCCCAACTTTTAGTGAGGTACATGAAGTAATTTGACCTCTAATCCCTGCCAGGTGTTGTTTCAACCTATTAATGCCTCCATGACCTTCCTTAATTTTCCTTTGGCAAAAATTGCAATGCATTTGCCTATCAACCATTTCAACATATGCCCAAGCAGGATCTCTTGCTTTAGGTGCCATTTTTTGACTAGGAAATGAAAGCAAACAATCTGAAAATGAAAAAAAAAACATTGATTCAATGTTCATTTATTTCACAAAAAACACTCTCTAGGCTTTCTAGATATGCACCTAAAATTTAGTAAGCAAAAACAGATTTGTAGAAGTGAAAAAAAATTCCTCCAGGCACAAACTGCCTCCTCAAGCTTGCTTCAAGAATCAACTTTTCAATGCTACTCCAAATGGCTGCCCAAGAAGCTCCTCACTCTAGCTACAATGCTTCCCCAAGACTCCTCACTCCTGCTCCAACAACAAACTCAAGAACTGCTCACTAACTCTCACTGAAGTTCTCACTGAAATGCATGAGATAGATGTGAGAGAATGAGAGCATTTGAGTGGGTTAAATAGCGTTTGGGAGAGGGGAATCAACCCCAAATAACACTTAACCAATTTATAAAACACCTTGGAGTCCCCAACAACCAGTTAAATGTCAAAAATTAAAAAAATAATTAGAAAAATAACAGTTTTTTTGGGTGACTGGCCGCATCTAATGACTCGGCCGAGTATGTGGATTCGGCTGGGTTGACTGAGTCATGACTGACTTGGTCGAGTCAGTGATGACTCAACTGACTCGGCCTCCCGAACTAGTTTTTCTATCAGGTCAAATTTTTTTTTTTCGGCTCGGACCAACTTGGCCGAGTCGGATCTGAGCTGGTCGGATCTTAAAATAGTGGGCAGAAGCCAAGGGAAATTTTCCTATCTCAAGGAAAATATGTGGTGAAGATATTGGAAAGATTCGGTATGGTAGACTGCAAGCCTGTAACTACCCCGATGGAGCTTGACTTTAAGAAGCTAAGCGGTAGCGCCGCTGGACCTGTTTTACGAAATGCTATCGAGTATCGTCAACTTGTCGGAGTATTAATGTTCCTAGTGAACTCCCATTCAGATATATGCTTCGCAGTCAACACGTTGAGTCAACATATGGTTGAACCTCACCACATACGTTGGTTTGGTGCCATGAATCTGTTGAGATATCTTCGTGGCACTTATGGGTTAAGATACACTGCTGGAGATGTGAGACTACTTGGATACACTGATGCTGATTGGGCAGGCAGTGTGGTGGATCGTAAGAGCACTTCTGGGTGCTGTTTCTCCTTGGGATCTGCTTCAATATCCTGGATGAGTAGAAGTCGGTGGCCTTAAGCACCGCTGAGGCAGCGTATATTGCTGCTAGCATGGCCTCCCGTGAGGCAGTCTGGTTACGGAAGCTCTTCAGTGAGCTGTTTGGATTTACACTGGATACCATCGTGATCCTATGTGACAACCAAAGTGGGATTCGTTTGTCATAGAATCCTGTATTTCATGATCGCTCCAAGCATATCGATATCAAGTACCACTTTATTCGAGATATGGTGCAGTGGGGAGCTATAAGGCTCCAACATATCGGTACAGATGAACAGGTCGCCGACATTCTGACAAAGCCCTTAGGAAAGGTTAAATTTTTGACTTTTCGAGAACGACTTGGTGTCGTTCAGAAACCCTCTGATCAGGGTCCTGTATGATATATGGAGCTCTTGTAGCTCCAGGAGGGGGTGTGGGGTACTTCTTGGAGCGACATATGACCATAGGGTAAAAGAATCAAAACTTTCCTTGTATCACCCTATGGCGACTATGTAGCAGGATGATTAGTTCTCCTGTGAGGTTTGGATGATGTGTTCTCCATGACAAAATGTAGCAGGATGATTAGTTCTCTTGTGAGGTCTAGATGATGCGTTCTCCATGACAATTGTAGCAGGATGATTAGTTCTCGTGTGAGGACGGGATTGATTAAGTTCTCCTGTGAGGACAAGATTGATTAAGTTCTCATGTCGAGGTATCCCACCCATGCAGTCAGGGACTCATGGGAAGTACCTCTCATCTGATCAATGAGCAGGGAAATGAAGATAGGGACCATAGTAGTACCGATGGACGCATCGATGTATCTATTGTACTCCCTACGCTAGGATGACCTTCATTGATTTGGGATCAATGATATTGGTCTGGGACCAGTGGTAGGAGTGATATCTACTATGACACTGACTTCGGGTCGGTTGAGACTAGTCTGGGACCAGTGGTATGCACTTTGAGACTGACTTTGAGTCAGTGGAGGATGATACAGGTCTAGGACCAATGGTAGGAGTTGTACTCACTATGACGCTGACTTCGGGTTGGTTGAGACTGATCTGGGACCAGTGGTACATACTTTGAGACTGACTTTGAGTCAGTATGATACATCCTCGATCATTTCTTCTTCTTCATAATTTGGACAAAAGCAGAGCAGAGCAGAATAGAGTAGAGCAGTGTAGATCAGTACAGGGTAGAACAAGACAAAGCAGAGCAGGCAAAATAGAGCAGAGCAAGGCAGGGGTCAAGCTGTACAGGGCAGTGCATTTGATGGATGATTAGTAGCGACCGATAGACAGATTGCAGATGTAGTTCTCTCTAGTTGAGAGGGAGTGTTAAAATTGGAAACTAGGGCCAAACTCCATGTGGGTCATCTTATTCATGGCTGATAATATTTTCATTAGATTCCTCTCGTCGAGAGGTGTAGGATTGATCTAAAGATCATTCGATTCCGATAAGTATTTATGGAGATATGAATTTATTTTGATTATGGAATAATTATCAAGCCTACCAACAACTCATGTAGGCTCAGAAGCCCAATAGTGGCATCTATTCAATTATCAATAGATGTGTGTAAATACAGGAGGACTTTTCCTCATTTGGACTCACTCAACTCATCACATCTCTCTCTCTCCAGCGCAGAAAAGAGGCTCTTCTCTCCTGTGCAAAAAAAGACTCTTCTCTCACACGTGTGGAAGGAAGGTGCAGAACTTGAAGCTGCAACTGCAAATCCAAAGTTTGACCAAAGTTGACCATCAAACTCCCTCCTTTGAACTGCGCTGTAGGTCTATCTGAATCTCCTCTGAAGGCCGCATTTTTTGGTGAAGGAATCAAGCCGATCCGACGGTCGGTTTGCAAGATATTGATTGCCCTAGTTTTGATGCTGATGCTGCTGATCTAGGGCTTGCTACTGCTGATGTAAATCATATTTTTGTACTATTTCTCTCTGCTGAATTATTGAAGATAAAAGAAAATTTGATCAAAGGGTTTCCCCATATTGGGGTTTGTCCCTGGCTAGCTGCCACATCTTGTGTCTCTTGTCTTGGCTTGTTTTCTGTTGATCGTTTAATGTTCTATCTACACTTATGCATATGTGATTTCTAATTCGTGAATAATAATAAGAAAGAGAAGTAAACTGCTCTAAGCATAGAACATGCCATAAATTAACAGACAACATGGTGGCACCCTTTTGAGGCTGGCATGGGACCCAGGCGTCACAGTACTAGACAACTCAACAACCATTAGGGGTGAGCTAGCTGCTACAGGGGGAGGTCACTCAAATCTTCCTTTAGGCTTTAGCGAGTCACTGATGATGTGGGGGACTTCTGGTATTTATACCAGACATGATAGTGAGTGGAGCAAGGGTTGCTTCACGTTGATCAGGTTGGCTTGTGATCTTGGTATTGAGGGACTCCTTCACTATAGGATAGTACGGCGATTAGGAACTATCCAATGGCATATTTGGAACCTTGGTAAAGTTTGCAGTGACAGTGGGGATCCACAGTCAGAGAGGGCGCTTGTTCAAGCACTGCTTGAGGACAAGCAATTTTTGGTACATTGGAGGAGCTTGCCGGATGAGGATGCTACTTGGGAGGGCGAGCACATAGTTGAGCATTCATCATTGAAGTCGCTTGGGGATAAACAACATTTGGGATGGGAGGACTATCATGTCCCTTCCTTAATTAACTTGGAACAAGACTAGTTATTGCATTTTGGGGGCCAATTTTGGAGATAGTGGAGCCCATTTGATTTTTATTAGGAGATTAGACTTAGGAGAAGTTATTTTGTTGTGGTTAAATTACACATCAGGGCCACCCACACTAGGGAAATATGCACTCTCTAGTTTGGTTTGCATGGTGGTGGTTAAGTGAGGGCCCACAATGGAGGTAAAATTGGAGGGAAAAGTGCTCCACGAAATCTATATAAGGAACGCAACTCTCCTCTTTTCATTCATCCTTTGGCATATCGATTTCTCTTTGGTTGCTCGAGCTTCTTAGCTGAGTCACTTGCTGTTTAGCACGAGTTCTTCAAGTGAAGAGCTCACCCTTTCTTTGGGGGACTTCGAGTGCCACCCTAGGAAGGTTTTTCTTCATTCTTCCGTAGGAGGATTCCATCGTGGTTTCCAGCAGTTGCATTCACCTCCAAGTGGTGTGTATTACTAGAGGATGCAGTGAAGAGGAGGCTGAGTTTGCTTGTGGTGTCTTGCAATGGATTCTAGTTGGGAGATTTTCCGGATAGGAAGCATAGGAGGTTTGTTGTCACTTTGGATAGTTTGGGAGCTGGAGGAGTGTGCTTCTTTGCAGTGTGACTTTTGCACTTCCCGGGCCAACACAGAGGCAACACTTGGTGCACACGTGGGAGGTAGAGTATCAGTGTTTGAGGCTGAACTTTTTCGGGGAGGTTAAGGGAAGTATTTGAGGAGGAGATTGCTTCATTTTTGGAGCTTGGGAGGAGGATTTCGTTGGGGTTCCTTTCAGGCTGTTTTTTGGAGTTAGCTTGGAGGGCGTAGGGCATAATGGAGGCTGAATTTGGGAGGTTGGATTCAACCCAAACCCTTTTTGGGTTTTTCTGGGTTTTTGACAAGGATCCCAACTACAATGTTTCAGCATTGTTTGAGCATCGGAGGTGGGGTTTTCAGCCATATCTTTGCAGCAGACATTGATGAATCGCTTAGGATTGCAGAGTGCCTTTGAGGGTCAATTTTGGGAGGTTGAAATCAGGCCAAACTATTCTTGGATTTTTGTGGGTTTTGGTCAAGGAGCTTGTGGCTGAGTTTGTAGCATTTTTCGAGGAGGGGAAGTGGAGTTTCTTGTAGTTCCTTTCCAGCCAACAATGTACTTTTCTGGGCAGCGTAGAGCATTAGAGGAGTAGACATTTTCCAGTACTTGATATCATTGTCTCATCACCTGGATTCTGTCATGCTTGCCATTGAGGCAAGCCCAGGTGCATTCATCCATACTATTGTGCTTGCTCCATTGATTAATAAAATGGCTCCTTTGGTTCTACTTCTGGAGTTTTTATGAGCATGTCCGTTTGTTAAAATTTTCTATGTTGAGAATCGTTTTTGCTTTATATATCACTGTTTGTTTAAGTTAGGAACATTACGAACACGTATTGGAGCATCCAGCGCCGAAGTTGCTTGAGGACAAGCAACATTTGGGGGGGGAGGACTGTAATGTCCCTTCCTAAATTATTTTGTTATAGGTTTAATTTCCCAAAATTTTGGATAATTTTTGTGACCATGGAACCCACTCAATTTTGACTTAAGGACTTAGGGGAAGAAAGGAGGCCGAATTATTTTGTTAGTGGAATGTGGGGGCCACCCACATAGGAAAAATGCTCTTGGCTAAGTGAGGAGTTCGAATAGGCTTGGAGGGAAGTCGAAAGACAAGGAGGAGGGGCCCACATGGGGAAGGAAGGCCTATGAAATTATAAATAGTAGGAGCTCATCTCACAAGGGGTCTTTTGTCAATTGAACTCACTTTTGTTGCTCGAGATGCTTAGCTGGGTCACATGTTGTTTACCACCGAGTATTCCAAGTAGAGAACTCACCCTTTCTTCAGGGGACTTCGAGTGCCACCCTAGGGAGGTCAAATTGTACCACTTTGGAGGAGAGCTGGAGGGATTTCAGGGCTTATCTTTCAGTCTTGCTCAACTAGTGCGTGTTCCAGGAGGACGCAATAAGGGAGCACACAAAGGTTGTTTTAGGGGTCTTTCGGGTAGAACTTGCTGGGATAATTTTGGCACGGAGCTTCAATGTGATATCAACATTTTGGAGGATTTTTAGAGCTGGAGATTGCTGCTTGTGGGCAGCACGACTTACAACACCCTGGGCCAACGCAGAAGCCTCTCACTGGGCACACGTGGGAGCTTGAGGAACGAGTTGGGGAGCGGAGATTGCCGGGAGAAATAAGGAGAACCCTTGGAAAGAACATCTCAGCCCTTTGGTGTGATTTGGGGAGCTTTTTTTGTGAGTTACAGGCAGACCGTATTTTCCAACAGTTGGTGGAGGACGTGGTATTTGGGGGCCAAATTTCGGGGGTCAAAACCAAGCCAAACCCTTTCTGGGTTTTGGTGGGTTTTTGGTGAGGAGCTTGAGATCAATTTTGCAGATTTTTCTGAGCACCAGAGGTGGGGTTTCCAGCAGTTCCTTTCCAGCAGATAGTGTAAATTCTGGCCCCCGGGGCAGCGCAAAGCATCATTGGAGCAGCGGTTTCTAGCACTTGGGCTTGTTATTTTGTCACCTAGGCTTTGTCACGCTTGCCACTGAGGCAAGCCCAGGTGCACTCCTTCCACACTATTGTACTTTGCTCCAATTGATTAATAAAATGGCTCAATTGGTTCTTATTTCTAGAGTTTACATGGGTGTTTTCTTAATGTTTGAAATTTCTAGTGTTGTATTTGTCATTTGCTTCGCATATCACTGTTTTTCCCTGTTTGGGACATTACAGTTACTTGACACTTGAGTAGTCAACAGGCTGCATCCACATGAGATGACTCTTTTCAAAGGCAAATCAGCCTAGGCTAGAACCCTAACAAGGCAAATCAGCCTAGGCTAGAACCCTAACACCCGAATAGTGAGAGATACAACAATAAATAAAATGATTAAATAAATGAAACAGAATGAATATAACAATGAAATATATGCAATTATATAGTCGACAATGCATTCTAGAAGTTTTAGGATTTGAATGAAAATTGATTTAGAAGGAATTGCTTCATAAAATATAAGATATGCCCAAAAGAAAGGAAATCAAATTATGAAAATGTAAGTATAAACAAGACAAGCAAGCATAGAGCAAATGCACTTGTGAGAATAGAGAGATGTGGATATTCCTAAGTTCTCGCGAATGCTATTGTGATTCTTCTTTCTTTCTCTTCTATTTACTTAATTCATATCCATGCATATTCCTTGATTCACTTTGTTTCATTGTCATCTCCAAATATGTAATGCTTGCTGTATTCAAATTTCAATCTAAACATACTCTAAAGAAGCACTCAAGATAGGATAACTAGAGTCAAGAACATTTGTGACAACTTTGCCGTTATAGCGAATGCATTTTAATTTAGTTTTGAGTTACAAAGAGCCAATCGTTACTTCTTATAGGGGTTTATTACAAGGATATCATTTATGGGTTATTGGACAAACTATTGTTTGTTAATGCTTACTGTGTATAGCAAGGTTTCCTTAGTTTACCTTGCATTGTGTTTTCTTGTGGGCAATCTCCAAGGTGTTAGATCTCATAAATGTGTATGCTAAAAAGTGCATATGCCATTGTCAAAAGGGGAAAAACATTCAATAATGTTTACAAGGATAGCCTTTTTTTTGTTTCTCTCTTTCATACCTGTTTGTGTTGAGAAATATAACTCAATCAGGAGCTTCTTGCAAATGTTAGGTATGAAGATGCTAGAAATAGTTGAAGATAACTTCTAGTGACTACTTAGTAAAGGTGGGAAATAATACTATTTTGTAATTTCACTAAATAAATAAATTTGAAAGTCAATTTTATGTGTTCTCCTAGTGAATTAGATTTGTTCTAATAATAGCCATACACCTCATTGTTGAGATAAGGTCGTTGCCAGGATTGAGTAGATTAGTTGCTAAGATATGGGAAATTAGTTGTTAGGATTGAGGAGATTATTTATCTCTCTCAAAGCATCTATAGGACAAGATGGGAGAAGTGGAAAACCCATGAACATTTGAGAGAGACGGGGACGAGGAGAAGAAGGAGAGTGCATTTAAGGATTTGAGGAGGAAGTGTAGATCTGCTGTAGCAAACAGCAAGAGGGAATTCATACGACAGCAGCATCGTATAGTTGTATAGCAGTAGCTGCTGTCTTCTTTCTTCTGCATATCCATGCTTCTATTTCAGCAGGTTATACTTCTCTGTTCTATAGTGTTTTGCTTACTGTATAGCTGCTAAGTTACAGCGGACTGTGGAGGTACCTTGTGAGCTTTGATCATCTGAATGATAAGCTGATTTGAAGGGAAAAATCACTGTGCATGTGTGTTACTCATTTATTGCTCCACTGTTCATTTTTCCAGCCATATGTATGATTGTTGTATGGTAAGAAATATTCATTTATGTGATTAAATAAGCTCAAATCTGATTTATTTAACTAACAGAAACATAGAACAGCACTCATCTAGGGCCTTTTGGAAAATTTGACAGTTTTCCATTCTCACCTTTTTAGATAAATCATGCTATCGTTTTTCAGGGCAACTTACATAATATAAAATGAATTTTGCAGAGAACCCTTTTGTTACTTTTTAATTTCCTAGTTAAATTAACATAAAATTCCTTAAGCGTAGGTTTTGATACACACATATACATATCCCATACTATGTTTCATGTTGGTTTTTAATCAGCTAATAGAATGGATAGTCAGAGATATCTTAGAGTGGTTAGGCACTATCATTATTCATCATCTTTTGAGGCATGCTAACCGCTAGCTTTACCACTGCTTTCCGTGTGGTAGTTTCAGAAAGCCAATTAAAGCCTTGGACTTCAACGGTCGGGGAGGCTGTTAGGAAATCTTCAAATGATAGATTTCTTCAAGTAGTGTTGCATTCTCCACAGGTATGCTTCAAATATATATATTTTTTTTAATTTCAGAACAACAAAATGGACTCGTTATATCAAAGTTCTGAGAAGTCGTAAAGATAACATCATAGGAGTTAACTTGGTTTCTCTTGATCTATGATTCTTTGATGCATTTTTATAGGAAGCTGCAAATATAATCTTAAATTGCATGTCATAGTAAGTATTCTTTGTTGCTGCGAGAATTTAAAATAAATTTTGCCCCGAGGGTTAGCTCAATTGGTCGAGTCCCCATCATTAAAGCACCTTTGCTATTGAGAGGTCATGGGTTCAATTATCTTGACACTCTCGGGTTCACGTTCCGTTGTTGAGCCGGCAGGAAGTGATCCCTTTTGGCGGATCTGCCTGGTATAAATATTCCGTGGACATAGCAATCACCAGTCTCCCGGGTTTGTGAACCACATAGAAAAAAGAAAAGAAAATAATTTAATATAAATTTTCATGGCATTATATGTTTTTGTTAGTCTCAATGTTCTGTGCATCTTCTTCACATTTTTGTCCATTTTTGGCAGTTGTTATTTGATGCTTTTGCAATTCACTTTAATGTGGTCAGATTGGGATTTATCACTTTACCTAGGTAGCTAGTGTGCATGAGTGCAGGTGCAGGTTCCCTAGGTTTGAAATGTATGTATGTGGAGGATGCAGTACAGACACACACACACACACTTTATATACACATTTATATATGCAAAATTTAACTATGTCTGAAAATTAAAATGGAAAATAGTATACAGAAGTATGAATGCCTATATATAAAAGTTTATAATTAAAACGTGAAGTATATCTAGTGCTATAATAACAGTGTCACATTCAGAATTTCTGTTCGACATGTAATTTAATTTTCAAAAATTTAGGTTCAGTGATTCAAAATTTACTACTCTAGTCATTATTTTTAGATTTATAGATAACTACAAAACATGCTCAATGACAATTACTCGTGAGACAAATTGCTAGTGTCTTGTCACTAACTAGTAAGGTCAATAAATGAGTCTTCTTTATCCTCTAGATTCTCAGTTAAGATGCTGTGGAGGTATTCGTTGCTGTCATGTTCTGGCTTTCTGTTGGGTTTGTAACTATCTGTAGCTCTACAAGCCCATTTGGTTGGCTCTCATTGTCCACACATATAATGTCATCCATGAATTGTTTCCATATCTTAGAAGTACCTTCCTTGTACTTTGTATCTTTTTGAGCAATAAGATGAAGAGCACTGTGAATGCAAACTAAATTATCTGCCTTCTTAGACGCCAATCAGTTTCTGCAGAGGCAAATTGATGTCCCATTCAGCACATATGACCTCGGTAGTTGATAGTCAACTTGGGTAAAACCAAGGTTATGATCCTCATTCCATTGAAGAGTTCTCTTTTCAGTTTTTATTACTACTTTGGGGGGGGAACATGGAGATCATCATGGCCTATGCCTACTTGGGGTCCAGTTCACAGGGCCACATTTCAGTGTGCATCAGCCTCTCCAGCCATGACTCAACAAGGAATATGGTTCACTTCCCTTCCTCGATAGGCAAATTTTCCAGAACTAATTTCATGACATCTATTCCTATATGGTTGAAAATCTAATGGATGAGTTTGCTTTAGATTGGTTGGGCCAAGTTTGAGAGAATTGAGACTTCCCTTCTCAGATGCATAATCTGATGCAAGCAATTGTCCCCCAACACATTGTTCAGGCAAAGTTCATAGTCCATCCCTTTTGCCTTGAGGTCTTTCTAGTGCCATTCCTTCATAATGCTCATATCTTTGGGAACTAAGTTTTCAGGAGGGATTGGTATCCCTATCCCACACTTTGTTTTTTTGAAGGCCATCACCTAAGCTGACCCCCCTAGGCATGCCCACGTTCTCATAAGCTTCTTGTCTTCTTAACTCTATGGCCATCTGTTTAGAGTGTCTGACCCTTTTCAGCTACTCACTAGACACACTAGGACGCCTATTTCCATCTAAATACGACTTGAATTAGGCTATCAGAGAGGACATTTATAAACAGTACATCCAAACCACCTAGACTACACCTTCTAAGGGTCTTGGCCCAAAGACGGATTTGTAATTGGAGAACTTTATGGAGCCCACAAAGGACCTTATTCTTTGACTCTTTTCATGTGCAAATACTAGATGCATGCCCTCATAGTCCCCTTGGGTCCATTTTGGGGGGGGGTTCTCACAATATTTGGGTAGGGGCTGATCACCACTTCCTGTGACCAGATAGGATTTTCCAACCTTGACTTTTACAAGAGCCAAATTCAAAGGTACATCTCATTTATGGTGCCCTCATAACTCAAAGGGTCCCCTTTCCACCTTATTTTTCTAATTTGATTGGAGATGCCTTGGTCTCTTTGTGAGAGAGGTTTTCAAGTACAGATTTGTCTTTACAAGCCTTGCCTCGGTTAGAGGCTTTCAGAAGGATCAGCTCATATTTCTTGGTTGGGTCGTTTGATTTGAGCAACAATTGATTGGCAAAGACCCAAGATATTGTAAATCTTATATTGGTGAGGCCTTGTGTCTCCTCTTGACCTTGTCAAGACACATGAGGAGTTGTCATTCCAAGTGATAAGATACACACCGTTAGAGGACATACACCACCATACTAGGAGGTAGACCAACTCCAAGTAGCTCTAGAGTCAAGCTCCCCCCTCCTAGCATACTACTCATTAGGTTTAGCAGAGTAGCCAGGTTTCTATTAGGAGATTCTTCCCACTGGCCTCAAATGTTAGGAGTATTGATCCCCCTCATTCTTGTGATCCCCTTAGTATCATACAACTAGGTCGTCTCGATCCCATTCACTCCTTGGAGGATATCATTCACCAGTGCATTAGCCTTTTTATAGTGCTTGACGACTCCGATGGTGAGCCCCTCTTAGTTCCCTTCCTCATCCTTGGCTACTGACTTCAATAGTCCTTGACATCCTCTCTCTTTTGTTCAATATGGAGAAATTTAAAGGTTTTCAAATCGTTCAGAGCTTTTCAATTCTGTTTGTTTTACCAAAACACCTTATCTTATATATTTTTTAGTTAGACGTTTAGCATCTAGTCTCCATCTTGATCTTATACCTTAATATCTTTATGATTTTAATGTTATTTTGGGAGATGCCTTGGCACACTCAGTTTGTATTAACATTGGATGTATTAGTTTGGTCCCTTTGACCTACTTTTGTGGTCATTTATTGAACATTAAAATGATCTTGTCTTATCTTATTATATAGTCTCATAGTATCGTATGCGAATTTGGATTTGGATTTAGATTTGATACATTTAAAAAAATCGTGTTGGAAAATCCAGTTCAAAAAAATACAGGAGTGTACATCTCTCTAATGGGAACAAAATTGCAAGTAATGTCCACGTTAATAGCTTAATACTACAGAAATGACCTAACAATGAAAGTTTTTTTGTTTGTTTGTCAAGTGGTCTAAGTTCATCAGAGATTACATCAGGCTTGACCTGTGGCTTGAGAAACCACGACCTAGAGGCATCTACGCCATCAAAATCACCCGACCTAGGCCACATCAACCCTTAACATGACTGGTTTTTTGCCCACAGAGTTTCGAACTGGTGACCTTCACATCACAGAGTGACTTAACAATACACCCCATCATTGTCTATTCTACACCCCGTGGGTTTAGCAATGAAAGTTTTAACCATGTACATAATTCCTATATACATTTGGAAGTAGTTTTCAAAGTAGAGTTAGGGAGAAAATGTTAGTTTTCTGTAACCCAGATCAGATTTAATGTTCAATAAAAATTTTAAGAACGGAAATAAAATCAATTTCCTTAGATCTGAAATTTTATAACAAGAAATGCTTTGGGTTCCTAACTTGGTATGAACAGTGGAAATATACAGACTGTAAACCAGGCAAATAAAAATATTTGACATAGCTTTTACCCTGAAAACCCCAATTTGGAGAAAACCAACAAACTTGGGCTCTTTATTCATCTTTAGAAAATTGATTACAACAAATATTTGATTAGGAATTGACAGCATCAATTTACCCATAAATTTTCAGCCCTTCGACCTAGAAAATTAGTTGTACGACCTAGTGGAATTTGGCCTGTACAACTTGTTGACCACATTCTTGTCAACAGTTCGAAGACGCAGAGTACAAAGCAATGGATAAATTTTTTTCAAGATCATTGTCATCATTCAACTTCAATTTCATCCCAAATTCTGTAAAATTATTGTAAATGATTCTAGTATGACTATTAAGCCATGTAACAACACCTAGGTAAGCCTATGTTTCTTCTCAAAGGGTTTCATCCTTGGGAGTTTTTTAACCTCTCCAAATTATGTGTGTTTGTAAACACGGATAATTGATAGAGTTCTTCTCCTAGATATACCCCAAAGCTAGGGTGGAGCTCATTGATGTGGTCTTAGGTGAGTCCTAGTGTTATCAAGTCAATGTATTTTTATCATACTAGATCATGTGTCTTGAGTCGCAAAATTTGGTTGAGTCTTTAAGGGTTCGTGTATATTGTAAATTCCCCTTCTATAAGTGTTTAATGTAATGTTTTGATGTAAAAGTGTGTCTAAGAATAATTTAGTGCATGGTTAGACATAGTTAGACACTGTGGCTAACTTATCTTTTTTAAATCCTGAAAACTGGAGGGTTTTGCAACCTGAGCCACCAAGGTCTGGTATCTGTCAGGTTGCCTGCACTGCCTATTGTTGATTCTAGGAGCTCCGACAAACTCTTGTGCGTCCTTCAAGGTCTGACGCACTTCCCTACTGGTTCTACCACTGGTGGTGGGAGGTTCAATCTGTTCCTCTATTTGTACTTGCAACTCTGTCTGCTAAGAACTTCCTGGATCTCCTGCTCTTGAGGAGAGGCTGGTGCTGGTCACTATACTTGAATCTTGTGGCTGTCACCTTGCTTGTTCTACCTGCGGTCCCTGCTGCTGCTGGACTAAAGGAACATCTGATGACTGATCTCCTGGAGACAACTCTTGAGATCTTCTGAAAGCTCTGTCTTCCATGAACTTTACATCTCATCTCACTACAATCTTCCTGCTGCTAGGAACGTAGATTCTGTATGCCTTTGAGGTCTCGCTATATCCTACGAGATACCCCTTTTCTGCAGTTTGATCCTGTTGATTTCTGGTAGCATCGGATGTGCTCTAAGTCTCAAATTTTGCAGGGAGGCTTAGACACATGCATTCTCCAATACCTAGAAATCATTTTGGGAAATTCCACCCGGAAACAATTTTATTAAAATAATTAATTATTTTTAATGGGCCCCTAAGTCTAAACTTAGGAAATTAAAATAATTAATGGGTATTAATCTAGACTGTGGGTGAAACTTCTAGAAGAAGGCGAAGATCAAGTCAATATGATCCTAGCCATTCATTAGGATCTAATTTGGGTTGTTGATTGATCAACGAGAGGATTATAAGAGAAGGCTTGATGGGCACTTAGAGAACACATTAGAGGCAGATACTCAGTTACCCAAGTAAGATCGATTTTCTCACGGTCGAAGTTCGGCAAGAGAAAATCGAATCAGAGGAGAGTTGCAGGTGGAAAAGAGAGTGAGGGTAATCAACATCAATCAAGGGTGTAGGAGCAGAAGACACAAAGTAGAGGGAGGACAACATAGAAGCTGTGAAGCAGAGGAGAAGACGCAGAGGCAGTTTGATGCTGGGACTGCGTAGTCCTCATGTAGGAGCTGACGCAGTAAGAGGTAGAGGGGGCAACAGGTCCTCTCCTAGATCAGAAACCAGCCGGGAAGTGTCTGTAAATTTTCTCTCAGAGATTCCTCTTTTATTCTGCTAATTGTAACTTGTACATGAGATTTTTGCTCAATAATAATAAAGAAACCCTCATCTACTACACTAGGTTTCCCACATTGGGTTTTTTCGGGGACGATTGTCCAAAAATCACTGTGTCATCGTGGTTATATTTGTGCCAATATTTTTCCTTGCATTTGCTTTCCGCAATATTTTAATTGTGAAGGCTACAATGGAATTTATTTCGATATTTGCCAAAAGAACACTGCGAATAACTTATTTCTGAGTTAATAAGGAGAAGAAATAATATCAATCATTGCAGCTGGATTTCTATTTAGAAATTTTCGCATGGTATTAGAGCTAAGGTGAAGCAAGAAGAAAAGAGCCGGAAGACCCAATATTGAAGGAAGAAAGGAATTCGAAAATGCTGCAGAGGCACTGATTCAAATCCCCAGAGGGTTTGCGCAGTTCAGGCAGGAGGGCTAGATTTTCGTGGTAAATCTTTCTCTGAGTGAGTCGATAGAGAGGTAAGATTTCTAGATCAAAATCTGTCAGCGGCAGAAGGAGCAGCACAACAGGAGAATCAACGAAGAGGGGTTTCTCTGGTGGGACACAATTTATATAATCATATATATATATATATATTATTTTTTTATTATTTTTGTAGCAGTTGCTGGGGCAGGGTAGCATCAAAAATCGTTTGAAAAATAGCACAAAGATAGATACTCAAAGTGTCTAAGAATTGTCTTCCAGATTAGAAGAAGAATTCACATGCTTAGCCAATTCAACATCAATATATGTTTGGTACATTGATAGCGGGGCTTCAGCTCATATGACTGGAGTACGAGAACATTTCTCGAGCTATCAAGAAGAACAAATGGACTTCTAGATTACTATGGGAAACAAAACGAAGTGTACTCCAGTAGGGAGAGGCACCATATCATTTCAGACAGAAGCAAGGACTAGCATTTGAGCCACCAATGTTTTGCATGTGCCAGGATTAGGAATGAATCTGATTTCAATGTCCCAATTACAGGACAAGGGATACGATGTATACTTCATTGGAAAGAAAGTATACGCCAAGCATCCAAGCTAGAAGAAGAAGAGACAAATTGGAACTCGAAGCAACAAATTGTATAGGTTGCAGCTTGAGTTTCCAATGGCATTGATAGGTAACAAATATAATGGTGAAAAGGAACGAAATGAATTATGGCACAGGCGAATGGGACAGTTACACCATGGAGCACTGAGGATGCTCAGAGAGACTGTTACAGGAGTACCAGCCCTTAGTATTGAGCATGATGACTTATGCAAAGGATGCGCACTAGGGAAGTACGCTAAAGCAACTTTTTCCAGAAGTAACAATAGAGCATAGTGTGTATTGGGATTGACACACTTAGATATCTGTGGTCCAATGTCCACAAGAGCTCTTAGTGGTGGCGAATACTTCGTCACCTTTATTGATGATCACTCTAGAAAAACCTGGATCTATTTCTTAAAGACCAAGGATGAGGTGTTTGATTGATTCAGAGAGTTTAAGGCTTTCTTTGAAAAAATGTCATGGAAAAAGATAAAGATATTGCATTCAGATAATGGTGGAGGATATACAGACAAATACTTCACAGATTTTTGCTCAAAGGAGGGTATCAAAAGAGAATAAACAACTCCATATAATCTGGAGTAGACTGGAGTAGTAGAGCAGAAAAATAGAACTATTGTTGGGGCAACCAAAGCTATGTTGTATGATCAAGACTTGCCTAGATTCTTGTAGGCAGAGGCATGCAACAGAGTAGTATATATCCAGAATAGAACTCCTCACAGAGCATTGGGGAAGAGAACGGTCGAAGGTGTCTTCACAGGGAAGAAGCCGGAAATAAGTCATCTCAGGATATTTGGAAGCGTGGCATATTGTCACATTCCAAACGAAAAGCGCAGTAAACTGTACCAGACTGCAAAAAAGGGGTACCTCGTAGGATATAGCGAGATCTTAAAAGCATACAGAATCTATATTCCTAACAACAAGAAGATTGTAGTAAGATGGGATGCAAAGATAATGGAGGATAGAGCTTTTAGAAAATCTTGAGAGATACCAGCAGAAGGTCAGTCTGAAGAGTTTCCATTAGTCCAGCAGCAGTAGGGGCTGCAAGGAGGTCAGGTAGGAGGACAAACCCCTGGATCGAGTACAGTGACCAATACTAGTATTTCCTCAGAAGAAGGAATTCCAGATAGTTCTCAGCAGATGGAACAACAGGATTAAGAGAAGGAGTTGATTGAGCCTCCCACCACTAGTGGTAGAACTAGCAGAGAAGTATGACAGACACTGAGGGACGCAAAGGAGTTTGTTGGAGTTCCTAGAACCGAGAAAAGGCAACGTAGACAACTTGATAGATACTAGGCCTTGGTAGCTCAAGTTGAAGAACCCTCTAGCTTTCAGGAAGTCGTTCAACACCAAGTTTGGGTGGATGCCATGATAGAAGAGTACAACTCTATCATGACGAACGATGTCTGGGAAGTAGTACCTAGACTAGAGGTGGTGAGCTCCAGTATTGCAACAATAATGCTGCAACTCCTGGGGCTTCCTTCTTTACTTTTATCAACCCGATAGTTCATAACAAACTTGGAAGCGATGGTGTTGTATGCACAAGTACTCGCTCTTACTGCAGGCTGTCACTTGATCAGCTGGTGCAAGTTCGCTAGGCGCTTAAGCCAACTTCTATGAGTTCTCAGAAGAAGCTTTTACTGTGATGGAATAAAGCTAACTCTATAGGGGCTATTCTACTTGCAGAAAGAGAAGGAAAACTGAAATGAAACGCAAACCCCAGCAAACCCTAGCAAACCCTAGCAAACCCTAATTCACCCACTAACCCTACTTTTGCAAAAAGAGATGGAAACTACTGAAATGGGTGCCATTGACTATTGAAAAGGTAAATTGCATTCATTCAAGCTACTTTTGAAGAGAAATGAGAAGAAATCATCTTTTTGTACTTTTGAGTATTTTTATGTGGAATTATTATGCTTGTGATTTGATTGGTTGTGACTGTGCAGAGGTTTGGTGGCAAAGGAAGATGGAGTTGGCTTTTGCAGATGGTGAGGAAGGTGTGGAGAGGTCCTAAGAAGTCACTAATACTCTTCTGGAGACTTCCATTGCGAGCAGACTTCGAAAAATCACTTGCAGGAAATTCTACAGGAGGTTGCAAGGGATTTACAGGAGATTCTACAAAAGGATCTACAGGAGGAGGCCGAAAGTGGTTTTTGGAGGTTTGAAGGTGGAAAAATGATGGAAAAGGGGAAATGAAGGTTTGATGAAGGTGTTGAGGGGTCTATAACTTGTCAAAGAAGATCAGGGCCAAAGGAGATGGTTGGATTTGTTCAAAGGACAAAAGAGCAATTTTATGGAAAACGTAGAAATTAGGGCAGATTGGCTAAATGTGGCGAATGAGTGGGGGAAATCTTGAGAGATGAACTGGTACAGGCCGTGTTATGGAGGAATGATGAGCTGGAATGTTTTACAAGAGATCTGCACACTTCTCAAAATTAACCAAAGCAAGAACCGAAAAACAAAGTTTTGTCTATTTTAACCTAAATTCTGACCTAAAACCAGAAAAATGCCAAACAATACTTTATGAATAGAAAATTATGCAAGAAAACCATGGTAAGTGAACATGAAATGATCTAAGCATGTGAATCCAAACTAATATCAACTTCTCCAACTCGAAATATCACACTAGCAGTTGCATTGGAAGAGCAAAAACTGTGTTTTTGGTGGTAGCAGTAGTGCCTTGACCTCAAATCATGGTCCCAAGGAGGGAGAAAGGAGATCAAAACCTGCTAGTGGTCTTTTTGGATCTTTTTCTGTTACTGCAGCAAACTACTTAAGCAACTTGAAGCAAAAACAATTATTCTAACCATCAAAAGCAACCTAATTTAACAAAGCAAGATTAACCTAAACAACAGAAATTATTTCATGAATGCAAGCAAAAGCATATAAATACACAAAGGAGGTGCTGGGCAACGTGGGTTGGGCCCTAACCCAAGAGCTTTAGCCCTCTCGGAAAAATCAGTGTTGGTTCAAAACTTGGTTCATCTTCATTTATCAAAAAATAGCAGTTACATCACAAAACTGTCTTCAAAAGGAGCTTGAAAATGAGTTGAGTACAAAGCTGTACAAAAGTGCGAAAATATACTATGAAATGGCTAACCTACTGAGGCTTGAAGCCTTCTTATTTATACAAGTGGGGACTCCCAACAGTTCTCCTAAACTTAAGGAACTCAACTGCCTGGAACTGAAGATAACAACAACCCTACTTGACATGCTTGGCTGCCCCTTGGAATCATCAATGTGGGCCTTTGTAC
Source organism: Pinus taeda (assembly GCA_000404065.3). Taxonomy (NCBI): domain Eukaryota; kingdom Viridiplantae; phylum Streptophyta; class Pinopsida; order Pinales; family Pinaceae; genus Pinus; species Pinus taeda. The sequence continues at coordinate 223,320 of APFE031531767.1, forward strand.
TCCAAGCTATTGATGAAAAATTGGAGAAAGGGGTCATTATTGAAGAAGACACCCCTCCTATAAGTCCTCATCCGTGTTTCCTCGAGTTTGGTTGTCATTTTGCTCATAAATTCCTGGTCCTTGTCCAAAATTGTCCAAAAACTCTGCAATAAACACTCGTTAGACTACATGGCAAAGTGACCATCCCCATTCACTCTATTGACATAAATATATTCAAAAACATGCACAAAACTATTGAGAATGGTGGATTAAATGTAAATAATAGGCAGAATGAGACCATATAGTTACCCATTTTTGGGGCTCATCATCACCCCCTGCTGAATGGGTTGCTCATCCTCTGAGCAATTAATGTAGTTCTTCATCTTTAATAGATTTAACAGCTTCGTTGACATCCCAAGCCTTTGATCTGATGTCTTCCTCTCTGTCATGGAAACCTGCTTTCCTGTCCACTTCCTCCCATTGTTTCTGTTCTTCCTCCTCCTTAACTCCTTCCAACAGTCCTAACAGTAATGGAGGACTGAACTTAAGACCAATCCAGTTGGCTTTCAAGTTTTGCGTTCGTATAGGGGTACTCTTCTCATGGCCTCCCTCATTCTATTTGGGGAGTGATACTCCCTGATCCTTAAGCTATGTGGCAATGTATTCCACCTTCTCATGCATGCATGAAGGCAGTTATCGCCAAACAATCTCTCCATATTTTCAAAATGAGCAATAGCTTGTGCTTGCCGATTAACATAATCATGGAGAACTTGGGGATTGGTTGCAAGGTGTTCATGGTCATAGATGAGAGCCAATGGTTCTGTTGGTTTTGCCCTTATCGTCAGGGGCTCACTTAGCTCTTTTGCCATTATCTTTTGAATTTCCACTGCTCTCTTTTCCTCATGGCTCATCCAGGAAGCCATAACCATGAGTTGTAGGTCTCCCAATGCAGCATTTGGATCCCATAAGTTCATGTCAGGAAGTGCCATATTGTGTAGGTAAAATTCTGCTAGCTTGGCTTTATCTTCGACTGAACTATGATCACATAAATCCATAAACGGACCATGATCTTGAAATGGGATTGTGCCCCTCTGGGCCAATGTTTTAATCTGGAATTGGAGCCACTGGTCTTTGAGATATAGTGCATAGGATCTAGCTGTCTGTCTGCATTGCAAGGCCTCCATTGCCTAGCTGGCCATGCAGGCTAGCTGGGCTTCCTTTTCCTGCAACTGCTTTTTCAAAATCAACACTTCAGTTGCTGCCTGAGATTCTCTTTCTTGCTGCTGTTTCATCAGCATTGCACTATTTGTCTGTGGTTCTTCTTCTTGTTGCTGTTTCTTTGCTGTCTCACTATCTGCCTGGGGTCCCTCTTGTTGTTGTTGCCCTTCCAAGATTGGCAGCTTGTCTCCCCCTTGAGGTTCCCGTTTCTGTAATTGCTTTTTCAATAGTTCATTTTCTTCCTGTAGTTGGGCTCTTCTAATTCTCTCTGTGTGCCTTACCATGCCCAACTCTCTGCTCATCTCCCTTAACCTGTTTTCCATGTGCCATATATCTTCGAACCCTTTAGATTTGGCAATCTGCATCCAGGTGTGGGTCCTGGCTCTCTCCTTTTCTAGTTCAAAGAAAAGAGGCACTGCAAATTTTTGTGGGATGATCTTCCCACCTTCTAGAAGATTGTAATAGGAGCCTAAATTAGGCTGAGGGCTTGGCTTAGGTATTTCTTTTTCCTTACCTTCCTCTTGTGACTGTTCTTCTGCCTTCTTTTCCAATTTTTCAGTTTCTTTAAGCTTGGCTAGTGTCTCTTGTAGAGAAGTTTGTGCCTCTTGTAGGACTGCTTTGGAGTCCATCAATTTGATCCTTTCTTTCCAGGTGGAGGTCTTCGGATTCCCTCTCTTGTAGGTGATAGAGATTTTGGAGGGAGATTCCTCCCTTGTTACAGTGGGTGCATCCTCAATGATAATGGGTTCTTTTGATGGTGGCTGGGGCTTGCCCACCTTAATCCTGGTGCTCCTCCTGGCTTTGAAATACATTGATGTCTGTCTTTTTCTTTTTCCCTTTTGCTTAGCTGGAGTGCTTAATGCAGCAAGCACAGTTGCTGCTTCCCTTGCCATTGTTTCAAGGGATATTTCCTCCTGCTGTTTTTCTTCTTCACCTTCTATAGTTTTTCCTGTGTCTGTTGTTTCTGTTTTTGTCTTTGCTGTCTCTGGTGGTGTTTTCTCCTTTTCTTGCTGGGTTTCTGCCTTTCCTGTGGCAGTCTTTTTCTGAGCTTTCTTGGGCTTCTTTTTCTCAGCTTTTGTTCTCTTCCTCTTCTTTGGTTTTGATGTTGTTTTCTTTTCTGCTTTAGGTTCAACTGTGGTTTTGTCTGGTTTCTCCTCTTTTTCTTCTTCTATTTGACTATTTTGTGCCTCCTCGTGAACTTCCTTCTCAAGTTCCTCTTTCTGCTCCTCCTCTTCACTGCCAGATGGGCTAAGGTCATCAGTAAGAGTTTTGATGTCATCTTCTCTAGACATGTTCCTGAAAATTTGCCAAGCTATGGGGATGGTGTAGGTGTGAAGGGCATCCTCTACCAACAATTTGATGAGCCCATGGTGGGCCAGTTGGTCTGGAACCCATGCATTCAACTTGGTGCCACATTTTATCAGAGATTGGAGGAGGAAATATGGAGACTGAGTTTTCTAGTTGCAGGTAGGTCCATCCCATATCTCAATTCATGCAATAACCTGAAGTGATAACCATAAAATATACTGAATCTTCCTTCACAAGAGATATATTTCATGATCTGGTAGCTGACCTCACTCCATGGATGAGGTAAACTTGTCCTTCTGCTCCCATTCTTATGCTCTATAGGATGTTCATCAGGCTGAAAAAATGTCTTTTTAGCAACTTGTCCTAATGGTTTTTCTTCTTTGCTCCAGCGGAGCCCAAGTGGAAGACCTGTGATTTTGCTGATAAAATCTGGTGTAAGCTTTAGGGTCAGGCCCCTGAAACTGACTGTAGCATGGGTTTTTGAATGTGGCCTTACGGACATTACAAATTCCTCTGTCACCTCCTCATCATATCCATGAATTCTCTCAAAGAAAGTTTGCCCTGGTGAAGGGGGCCAACACTTTTGGATGCTCATGCAATTTGCTGGATTTCAAAGGCTCTTTTCTCATAAAACCTCCTGACATGGTGTTTAGTGACTTCTGAAAATGCTCAGGTGAGGAAGAAGGCAACAATTTTCAAAACTGGAAACAGAGGAGTGGCTGATGTTTGTCTTTTTGAAACCAGAGAGGGAATTTCTCATGTTCTTATTTTTTCACAACATCAATTTGCAATTTTTCTCCCTTCAAATTGTTTTCAACCGGAATTTACTTCTCGGCTTTTGGAAGAAATCAATACTTTGACAGAACAAAGAATATATAACACAATGTTTCTTTTTTCACAGAGTAGACAGACTTGCAAATTCGTTTTTTCACAGGCTTGGTTTCTATGGTTGCATCCCTTTTTTTAGGAGAATATGGGAAAGGAAAGAAAAAATAGATTTTTGAGTGCAGAGAAGAAAATGGAGAGACTGTATGGAATTCAGGAAAACACAGGTAGACTTTTAAGCTCTCTTTCCTTTTCTTTTTCAACCCAATACTTTGCTTCTAATCCACCACCTTGTACAGATATAGCACATGTAGAGTGGGTTTCCAAGCCTGCCTCTTTTCAAGCTCAAATTTTACAAAAATTCCAAATTTTTCCTCTGCAGAGCTGCTCTCTGGCCTTCCTGTAGAAAGGCTCCTGTAGATGGTGTTCCTGCTCCTATAGAATGCGATAGTGCTTCTATAGAACCCGATAGGTGGGACAATTTTGAAAAATTGGCAGAAAACAACTAGTTCGCTGTTCTGAAGGTGGTAGGTGAGTGCTGCAGTTGAGAACTCGTCGATGCAAATGAAAACAAAAGGTGGTGGAGGCTTAGACCGCACTGTACTTAAGCTGATGGCGTGATCTGCGGTGACGAGGTGAGGTGGTAGGATGGGTACGTTATCCCCATCCGGGCCGTTGGTCCTTCTTCAGTGCCATTATGGTAGTTCATGTCGCTGACCGCCATCACCTCCATTATTCCCATTATACGCCGCCACCACTGCCGGTTTTGAGTTTTTCTTCCCGAGTTGACGAGCCACACGTGCTGACTGCGTATTTGAACTGCGGTTGGAATTGGACGAGGCTCATTTGAACTCCACGAGGGTGTTTTGAACTAAATGAGGGTGGCCAGTTAGCTGGCCACCGATACCGTTTAATCGTGGCCATCCCAATAGTTCATGCACTTCCTAAATAATATTCATGCAACCGAGGAATAGGTTTAGCCACTTACCTGTTAGTCGTCGCTGTGCTTTGCATGCTGGACTTTGGCACTTCATTTTCTCATTGCTACTGCTGCTGGTGCTCTGCATGCTCGGACTTTGGCTTATGCTAGTGATTTTTCGATCAGGCTCTACTCCTTGCATGTTGCATACATCTTAGCTATGCTGACCCTGTTTCTAGAGCTTGTTTTTTAAAGGGATCAGCTGCTACAGGAATCTTGCAGGATTTCCTGTAGCTGCTTCTCCCTCTGAAATTTCAGGTTGATGCTCGAGTAGGGGCTGAAGAGATAGCTGAAGAAGGTTCTGAATGAAAGGAAGAACAACTGGAAGGCATTAGGTAAGAACAAGTGAAGAATGCCACTGTTTTATTCATTATATTTTTTTGGGAAAAAAACAAAAGAAACATAATTCTGTGTTTTCTTGTGTGTAGGGAAGAAAAAGCAAGTGGAAATGTGGGTGTGCGGGGATGGAATGGAGAATTAGGAGGATGGATGGTGGCAGGGAGGTCCACAGGCCTTTTGAACAAATTTCTAGCCCTCGAATTCTTTTCTAAACTTGATTTTGAGCTCTCTGTGATTTCTACAGGAGCATCTTGTAGAATGAACAGAGTTTCCTGTAGGATGTGAAATCTTCAGGACTAGTGAGACCAAGGCTTGAGAAAAGATAATGGCAATGGATTAATGGACTATGAAGGGTATATGCAGCTTGGTCATGTCCTTTTTCCTTGTTTGACTCTCCTGCAATCTGCAAATACATTCAAAAGAAGTTAGTTTTTTCTGTTTTTTCTTTTTTTCTTTTTATGAGACAAATGGGGCACCTCCACGAGGTTTTCACCTTCACTGCCTGCCCTGGGTGCCTCCAAGAGGTTTACACCCAGAGATCTTTTTTATTTTTTCTGTTTTTTTCTCTATCTTTTTTTTTTAGCTCAGGGTGTGGGTGGAGTGGAGCCAAAGACCTGCTCGACTACCAACACTGTTTTACCTAGATTCTCAATGAATTCTTGCTTGGAAAGGGGCTTCCTATAGATCTTCAACCTATGCCCATTGACGAGTATGGGGATGGCTTCTTCATCAATGGTCCGAATCAGGACTGAACCATTGTCATTGCATTTTTCTACTGTTTATGGTCCCAGCCATCTTGTCCTAAGTTTGCCCTTGAAATCTTTATATCTTGAACCATACAGCAACGCCCAATCTCCTTGCTGGAATTGTTTTTCTTTGAGGTGTTTGTCATGCCATATTTTCTTTGAAGTTGGACTACCTCTAAGTGGAGAAGGGCCTGCAATCTCTGTTCATCCAATCCATTTAGCTGAAGCAATCTTTCCTTTTGTGCATCGCTGAGATTTAGGTCCAGTTGAGCTGCCATCCTTAATGTGTTATATTCAAATTCTATTGACAACAGAGCCTTCTTCCCATAGACCAACTCATAGGGTGTGAACCCTATGGTGGTTTTCCAGGTGGTGTTATAGGCCCAGGTGGCCTCAACCAATCGATTTGCCCGATCTTTTCTGCTGCTGCTCACTACCTTAGTCAAAATTCCTTCCAAAGCTCTGTTAGTGACTTCCACCTGTCCATTTGCTTGCGGATGATAAGGGGTGGAAGTTCTGTGCTTAATCTTGTGATATGTGAGCAGGTCTTCAACCAGATTGGAGGTAAACTGATTCCCTTGATCTGCGACTAACTCTCTTGGATAGCCAAACTTGTAAAAGATATTTTCCCTCAAAAACTCAGCTACTTTTTCTTCTGGCTGCCTTGATCGCCTTTGTTTCTGCCCATTTTGTCAGATAATCAGTACACACAATGATGTAAGATTTCTGTTTTGAAGGAAGGTTGATAGGACCCACAAAGTCCATGTCCCACTTCTCAAATGGCTCGAAAGTCACTTGAGGTTGCAGGGGCATCTCATCCCTTGGAGTAGGTTTCCACATCCTTTGACATCGGTCACATTGGTTGATATATCTCTGACATCTTGATGAAGAGTGGGCCAATAGTAACCTGCTTGCAGAATTTTAAAGGCAGTCCTCTTTGATGCAAAGTGGCCTCCATAGGGCCCATCATGACAGGTTAGGAGGATTGCAAAAACTTCCTCCTCCCTGACACATCGCCTCAAAATCTGATCCGGGCCAAGTTTAAAAAGATTGCCCCCATTCCAGGTGAATGGGGCACTCTTCCTCACGACTTGCTCTTCTCTTTTGAGGACAGGTGTGGCGGAAACTGTGCTGAAACCAAATAATTTGCTATATCAGCAAACCATGGAGAGAGCACTGAAATAGCGAATAGGTTTTCATCTGACATTTGATCATCCACCATTTCTTCTTCACCTGCAGGCAGATCTAGTCTAGACAGAAAATTAGCAACAACATTTTCCTTACTCGACTTATCAACAATGGTAAAATCAAATTGTTGCAATAAAAGCAACCATCTAATGATGCGAGCATTTACATCTGGTTTATTCATCAAATACCTAATTGCAGCAGATCAGTGTTTACAAATGTTTGATAGTCGGTGATGTAGTGTCTGAACTTATTTAGGGAATGGACTACAGCTAGGAACTCCTTTTCGGTTATAGTGTAGTTTAGTTCTACCTTGGATAGGTTTTTACTGACAAAATATATGGCATAAGGTAGCTTCTCCTCAGCTTGCCCTAAGGCTGCTCCTATCGCTTTGTTCGAGGCATCTATGTGAATGTGGAAAGGTAGGGCCCAGTTTGGACCTCTCACGATTGGGGCAGTTATCACTTTACCTTTCAAGGTATCTAGAGCCTCTTAATAGTTGTTAGTCCATATGAACTCAGCATCTTTTCCCAAAAGCCAAACAATGGAGAGGCTAGCTTACTAAAATCCTTGATGAATCTTCTATAATACCCTGCTAGGCCTAGGAAACTTCGAACATCTCTTACCTTTTGAGGAGGTGGGACCCTTTGGTTGATAGCAATATTGTTGGGATCCACCTGTAACCCTTGCTGAGAAATTGTATGACTTAGCACGGTCCTTTCAGTCATCAGGAATTCTCATTTTTCAGGGCTGAGGAACAGGTTCATTTCGATGCATTTGGCTAAAACTTTTCCCAAGTTAGTTAGAGCTTCTTGGAAGTTAGAACCATAAGGGGTAAAGTCATCCATATAGATTTCGACTGAATCATGCACCAGTTCAGTAAATATGCTCAGTACTGCTCTCTGGAAAGTGGCAGGAGCATTGCACAACCCAAAAGGAAGGACCCGATAGGCAAAAGTACCCCAAGGACAAGTGAAAGTGCTCTTATCTTGGTCTTCCGGGCTGATTTGGATTTGGTTGTACCCGCTAAACCCATCTAGGAAGGAGAAGAACTTCTTCCCTGCCAGGCCATCTAACACTTGATCTATGAAAGGCAAAGTGAAATGGGCCTTCTTGGTGGCCTTGTTTAGTTCTCGATAATCTACACAGATTCTTCACTTCCCAATTTTTTGGCACTAGCACCAAAGGAGAAACCCATTCGCTGTCAGAGATGGGGTAGATGAACCCTGCATCCAACAACTTTTGCAGTTCTTCTTTGACAATGTCCTTAAGGGCTGGATTCATCCTCCTTTGAGGCTGCCGACTGGTTTACAATCTTCTTTAATGTAAATGTGATGAGTATAGGACCCAGTGTGGAAAAGTCGGGAATAAAATCCCGATTAAATCCCGATTGTTTTGATTTTTTGGCGGCCGATTAAATCCGAATTTTGATTTTTGGCTGGCGTTTAATTTTGCCGACTGTTGTGCCGACTTTTCGAAAAAACTCCCGACTTTAACGAACCTTTTTCAACTTTTGGACCCTGCGATTAATTCCCGACTGCCGACTTTTGCACATGGTATAGACTGAAGGGTGGACTCCCTTCATCTCCTTATAGCTCCAAGCAAAAGCATCTAAGTGATTGTTCAATAAGCTACACAGTTCTTTCTCCTGAGAGGTGGATAGGGATGAGTTGATCTTCAAGGTTCTTTCTTGGCCGAATTCCACATTCTTAACTCGGAGAGAGGTTGGATCAGCTACACAGAGATCAACTACAAGATTGGCATGGGTTCCTTCCACCAACTCTTCTAATGGCAACACACTGGGGGGGTGGATTCTGAATCAAGTTTTCAATAAGGTCATCCTCGATTTGTGGGCCCCCCATAGTAGTCTCTACTGTACACAATGGTGTGAAATAGACTTCATCCTCATCTTCCTCCTCCAACTAGAGGGGTAGATTATGTTCTAATAGAGGTTGGGTAGGAGGATATAGGACTAGTTGTTTGGACATATGCTTGTTCTTGATTGTCATGTTCCTAGCTCGACAACTGATATAGGCATCTGCAGTAGCCAACCAAGGTCTCCCCAGGATGAGAGGATACCCGGTGAGCTTTGCCTTTGGCTGGAGAACCAGGAAATCAGTAGGATACTCCCAGGAGTCAATAGAGACCATTACATCTTCCACAATCCCCTCAGGGGTCACGGTGGAGCAGTCTGCTAACTGCAGTATTGTTGAGGTCTTTCTTAGGGAACCCTGAAGGTTGAGTTTGAACATAGTGTCCGTGGTCATCACATTAATGGCAGCCCCTAGATCAATCAAGGTATGGGGGATTAGGGTGCCATTGATGTGGACATTGACCACAAGACTCCCAGGGTCTAGATATTTCAGACAGATTACCTGCCCCAACATCAGGTCGGACAGTTGTCCTATGACATTGATAGTTGGGGCATCTCTCTTGCGCCTGCCTGGGTGCCTGAAGCACTTCTCCTTGATCATCTTGTTGTATATAGGCACATCCTTTATGGTTTGGAGAAGCGGTATCTTTACACATAACTGTTTCAATTCTCCCGGAAGATTCAGTTTCCTTCTGGGAGTTGGTGTGTGTGGTTCTAGGTTAGGTGGCGTTGCGAGGAAAGGGTGGAGTGACTTTTGGTTCACTTTCTTGTTTTTCTTCCTCATCCTCCTTAGGAGGAGGTTGGCTATCTGGGAGAACCCTCCCAGATCGTAGGTTAATCTCCTAAATCTCCACAACATAGGTCGGACATGATGTTTTTCCACTATATACTTGCTGGGCCTGTTTGTTGTTGGGGTTCAGGTTCGGTTGAGCAGGTATTTGGGGTTGTCTTGGTGGAGTAGGAGGCAATGGTTGTGGTTGAGCAGGTGGTGGAGGCAAAAGAGTGGGAGGAGAGTTGTACTAAGGCCTCCACCCCTGATGAGGTGCATTCCACTGAGGCTGTGGTTGAGCATAAGAGTGAAACGAATGAGCAACCGGAGGAGCCTGGTATTGAGGAGGATACGACCAAGGAGGGGG
>APFE031531772.1:0-13081 GCA_000404065.3 Pinus taeda
TGACAAATTACTGTGTAACAGATGCCCCCTAAAGCATGAGCCTCGAGAGAGAGAGAGGTGAAGTGCTTTACAAGATCATATCCAACTGCCGCTGAGAATCTGCATGGAGAGATACAGTATGATAGTTCAAATACATGATATATGCGGTATGGACGCAGCCATCCATTGACAGAGTACATAACAATCAATATCCGTAGTATGGACGCAGCCATCTAGTTGGGATCGATGAATAGACTCAGGTATGGTCGCAACCATCCAGTGAAAAGAGTCATGTATCAAAATCACACCTGGATTACAGCAGACACAATCCAGGGTCTTGCGCTCCACCTCGACCCGAACACAAGTACAAGTTCAAGCATGCGAAGATGTAAGCTGAAGTCGAACATGCATGAACATCGCCTGATTACCAGCCAATAATGGAAGCTGTTAACGGGCGCGAGAGGTACCACCAGTAATAACAATGGTCCTCAAGGTACTATAGGTACAATCTACGGCGTGTGAATGAGTGAGCTGATGTTGAACACCCGCAGAGTTATCCGATCGGCGGCCAATGATGAAAACCTCGCGTCGAATACGAAGAACCTGCCATTGAGGCATGCAGGCTCCAAGGTACCAGAAGGGAGTCTCTAGGTCACTTTCCTGGATAATGAGCTGAAGTCGACAGGAAGTGATATTCGTCGAAGGCGGGCCATAATGTTTCCGACATCATCAACACGAGACGGGAAGAGACAATGTTGTGAAGTAAGATTTGTGAACTATCAAGTGGAGGGGGTTTCTTCAGAGGTCATGATGACGTGGCAATGAGCAAATGAGAGGTCAAATAGGATCACCTGAACCCATGGAGGCAAGTCAAAACGAAATGAGATATCCCCACCCTGACACGAAAGCAGAATAGTGCCATGTTCAAGAGCGACATACTGCCGACACGACTGTAATTACGGTTCCAAAAATTTCTTTTTCCCCCGCCATTTCTGGCGAGTACCCCAATTATTTTTAACAAGCTTGATGGGGGTAGCATTTGCTTGTAGTATAAGTTCGACCTTCGGTTGAATCCAACCTAGTAAAAGTTTAACGATCCCTAGGGAGGAGAAGCTCAAGTTTCGTCATAATGACGAATCTAATGTCGTCAGATTTTAACGAGTCCAACATAGGTAAAACTCTGAGTCTTTTTCATGTTTAGAGAGTTTGAAAAAGACATGAAAAGAAAACTCCAAAGTTCCTGTTTCATAGAGTTGTGTCTCTTGGGTCCGAAAAAGTGTAAAATGATACCCGAAAGAACCACCCGATCATTACGACCGAGGATTACTTTTCATGAGTAGTGATTTCGATCTGAAAAAGTAAAAAATGGATCAAAATCACATCGTTTCACAACCATTAACGAGTTTGAAACGACAAAAACCCGGTAATCTTTTTATGTTTTAACAGTCGATAAAAGAACTTAAAACGACCGCCCCTTAGTAATCGTTTAACGAGCCAAGAGGGACAACTCGGCGATCTTTTCCGCTTTAAAAGGTCAGGAAAAGAGCTGAAAGCGGACCATCTTTTAATTCCGTTTTAACGAGTGTAAAAGAGACGCTCGGCAATATTTTCATCTTTTAGGAGTCAGAAAAGGGCTTAAAAGATGACTCTGGTATGGGTTCATTTTTTCACAAGCTTGAACTGTAGAGAACTCTGCTTGGATTCGGTTTCATGTTTACACAAGCTTGAAACGAAAAACTATGCTTGATGGGAAATGAAACGGGCATGCCCCCCAGCATCGTGTCTCAATCCGAGGTACATGCCCCCCAAGCTTCAGTCCATTGAAAATGGGTTGAAGGTTGACATAAAGGTCTCACGTTTCATTATTTTAACGAGGTTGACATAATGTTGATGAACTATCCTCGGATATAGGCCGTTTCATTATTTTAACGAGGTTGATACATTAAAAAAACTATCCTCGAGACTCCTTATTTCATTTTTTAGGGAGCTTGACATAGGAAAGTGAACTATGCTCCGACCACTCCTAAGTTCATTTTTTAAGGAGCTTGACACAGGAAAATGAACTATGCTCCGATCACTCCTAAGTTCATTTTTTAAGGAGCTTGACACAGGAAAATGAACTATGCTCCGACCACTCCTAAGTTCATTTTTTAAGGAGCTTGACACAGGAAAATGAACTCTGCTCCGACCACTCATGTTTCATTTTTTAACGAGGTTGATACATGAACAAACGATCCTCATAGGAGCCTGTTTCATTTTTTAACGAGGTTGATACAGGAAAAACTATCCTCATAGGAGCCTGTTTCATTTTTTAACGAGGTTGATACAGGAAAAACTATCCTCATAGGAGCCTGTTTCATTTTTTAACAAGGTTGATACAGGAAAAAACTGTCCTCGATACTTTTTTCATGGTTTAACGTGCTTGACACAAGATCAGAAACTATGCTCGACACTTGTTTCATTGTTTAACGAGCTTGACACAAGATCAGGAACTATGCTCGATAACTCCGTTCGGCCGTGTATAAGACGACCTCTCCTCAGTCAACAATTGAAAGCAAAGTCTGATGCACAAACAAGGCTTTGCTTCTTCTTCGACTGGACCGTTCATTTTTTAAGGAGCTTGACATAGGATGATGAACTATGCTCCGACCAATCATGTTTCATTTTTTAACGAGGTTGCCACAAGATCAAAACCATCCTCGAACACCATAGTTCATTTTTTAACGAGGTTGAAACAGGGACAAACTATCCTCATGGGAGCCTGTTTCATTTTTTAACGAGGTTGATACAGGAAAAAACTATCATCATAAACAAACTTCATCATAATGAACAAGAAGTCGTAGCTTCCAAGAGTGTCTCATCCGGTGGAAGGTCAACATCTTGGAAGTCGGGACCCAATGCCCCCAGGACACTATGCACGACGGCGGCGGCGCTGGATACAGGCATGGGATAGGTAGCCACGTAGTTGACCTGCGGGGGGCAGAGACAACTGGTGGATAAAAACCAGGAGAGGACGACAACTGCGCAGAAGGCGTTGGGGGACTAACGAAGGACAATTGATCGATAGTCATGATTATTCCGTCGTGTGGAAAGCAAACCATACGAAAAAGGGAAGAAATGATGGCCCCCATAGCATAAACATAGTCGCGACCAAGGAGAAGACTGAAGCCTAAAGCCCCTTGGGTGACCAACACATCTATATAGACGGTTTTACCTCCCAAAGTAATAGGGAACTTGGGGAGGACTCCTAGAGATGGGCAGGCTGCTCCGTCAAAAGCCAACAGATTCTGTGTAATCGGCCTAAGCTGCGGAGAACCTAAAGCTTGCCAAGTAGCGTACGACATAAGACTGGCCGACGCACCTTCATCCAATACAGTGTCAGGTACTGCCGTGTCAGAGGCATGTACTGTAATCTGGAAAGGCACATGGGATGGAAGGCGGAAAGTAGTCAAGTGACTCCAGTCGAAAGAAACGACTGAACTACGTGGTGGGGGAATCGTATGATTGCCCCCCATTGCTAAAGGAACCAACGAAGGACCCTTGGAATCAACGAGGGTAAGAGGGTCGTTTTCGGACTCAGGAGAATCTGAGGAGACGAGAAGAACATGATAATGACACTCTTCCAGAACAGGATGGTCGAGGGGTGGTGAACCCGAGTCGACACTCTCTGTGACCAATGGTTGGTCTGGAACAGGCTGGGCAGAGCCAGGTTCAGGAAGAGGAGGCTGGACAAGAGAGGTATGCAAACCAACCTTGTCGTCAGTAGAAGGACAATCTGCAGTTGCAGAAAGACGCTGATATCCAGCGGGGAGTTGGGGTGGGGGATCTGCAAGACTTTCCAACACAGAGGAGGCTTTGTCCATGAGTGGGCAAAGGTGAAGTAAATGATGGCCTTCACAAAGTTTGCAAGGGAGTCGAATCTTCCCTTTGCCTTTGGTATTCCCTACTACAGGGGTATCATCGCCGTGAGGGCCAGTGGACGATGATGGACGGGCTGGATCACGAGCCCATATCCTTAAGACCCTGGGAATGCCAGGACAATCTCGAAGGAGGTGGTTTTCCTTGCATAGTCTGCAAGGGAACTTGACCTTGGGTGGAGGGGTGGGAAGGAGTCCGTCTTCCGTTGTCCGTGGTGGAACAACAGTTGTGCTTGTAGTCTTCTTTGTGTTAGTGACCGTTCCCTTGTTTGACTTCTTCTTCTTTGTCTTCTTCTTCTTCTTGTTAGCCACCTGGGTACTTTCACCAGGCGAAGAAGGAGACGTTGAAGTAGGTGTCGAAGGGGTGGGGTCCACCTTCGGTTCAACAGGATGTTGAGCAAGCGGAGGGACTGATGTAGTATCAGCCGACACAGTAGGGACCACAGAGTTTGAAAATAGCCAAACTGGTAACCCGACAGTTAACCCTGGGAGGGTTAGTGTTGCCATATAAAGGGCACCAGCATTTCCAGGAGAAGGGAAACGACCAGCATCCCCATCAGGTGGGGAACTTAGGTTGATGAATCCCGGGAAATTTGCCATATTAAGACGAAATCCTAGTCAAACTAGCGCACTCAAGATCTAAATAAGCAATGTGAACGTGGCCAAATAAATTATTAAGACATTTGACTTGACCTTTTCATCTTTAAAGAGTCAAGAAAAGGACGAAAAGCTGACTCTAGTCTCCTTCGATTTTTTAATGAGCACGAAGTGACAAGCTGCTCACTTACACCTTTTCTGTTAGACAGTCTGAAAAGGATCAAAAGCTGACTACTCTGGAAATCTAGGTAAGAGGGTGTGCCAAACAATCCGTAAAACTGCTTATACACCTTAGCAATCAGAAGATCACCAAGGACTTCCCGTACTGCAGTCAATCTTCCTGAATGCTGTGTTCAGTGCATTATGGTTTGTAAGGCGGCAGACTCGGCTTCCTATGGATCAAAGGTTGCAATCCTATAGGGGTCTCCCAATTTATACTCGACGGTACGTGGGAGCACAGTCTGTACTAGCACCTATCGTTTCACCGTGGAGGAATCACCCAACCACTCAACGATAAACTACCAGGCTTAACGACGCCGGAACACATCTCTAGCCTAGACCTCTAGAATGTGAGCATTAAATTCCAATGCGTTGTTAGGTTCATTGAATCAATTTTATTGTTCATCTTCAATTAAGTCTCAGTTTCTTGCCTTAGCGAATGTAATCTCTCGAAATGTCCTAAATGCCACTACATGCAAGAACTGTATTCGTTTCGTTTGGATGAAATCTAGCTATAGAAGAGTTAAGAGGTTCATACAAACAAAAAGATGTCCAAAATTTCTAATGCAGCTTATCAACAAGAAAGGAAAATCTTTTTCTCTTTTACTTCTTTTAAAAGCAAAAAACTAACATAACATGCCTAATTGATGAAAAGCAAAATCTTTTTCTTTTCTTGTTTTTTTTTTTTTAAATAATATGATAATGCACTTAAAGCGTCTCAAGAGATATTCACCATCAGATAATTGCTTCCAAAGAATCTATAGCCAGTCTTGAAACAAAAATAACAACCCAACAAAGCAAAGAAAAGCCAAGATTTTTAAGTAACTATGTAAGCTAAGTCACAACGAAATCAGGCAAAACAAGTGAGCTAAAAGCGAGATATTTGCAGTATGAAGTGTAAAACTCATATAACCACCAGGAGAATATGGAAATCAATCAACAAAAAGACCGGATCTGTAAATCATCAATCCAACAGGAGGCTCGATAACACAAAACCACAAAGGTCAAGATGTAACATCGGTAGACAATGACAAACAACTGAAGGATGAAAAACCACCAGCCAATTATCAATCCAACAGACTCCCAGAAAGTATAAAAAACAGAGAGAGACAAACCCAACCTTAAGAGACTGGCAAACAAGTTTATTCAAAAACTTAAGCAGTGCGGCGCGACTGTATGCCTGCAACCCGCGCTAAACAGAGATTGGCGCGAGTTGTCAGAGAGCAACACGCGCCGACCAGCGCGACTGTGTAAAGAAAAAGCGCGCTGGCGGAAAATGCCAGGCAAAAAAAAGGACAGAGTGGTCTCAGGCTTGGCTTCTGGTATGTAGACAGAGCCGGCAAGTAAAAAGACAGCAAGAAAATTAACCAAGAGAGTTATTCAGACAAATCAATGAAAGAGAAATGACATGCGAAGCAAGATTGATATTGTCCAGTTTGTAAATCAACCCGGAGATCGACTGAAGTGGCGTTCATCTGCTTCACTCCTGCATAGCAGAAGTTTTTCGAAGGCTACCTGGCCGCTCTTCAGACTCCGTCCACAGCTTACAAATCAGACAATACAAACACAAACAACAATCAACTCCCCAGTGGAGTCGCCAAATTGTTGTGGTCGATAAATCCCCTCTGCGGACAGAGGCAATCCCACTAGCCCGATAGGGGTCTAGCAACAATCAAACACGCTGCATGCAAGCTCCTAATTGCATAATCAAAAGGTTGGTCAAAAAGACCTACCTGGAATCCAACGCTATTTTTTCGTGGAAGAAACGTTGCACCTGTCCTCTAGCTTTGGCCGGTCACTATCCTCGCGTTCCACGCATGGACACCTGCACAAATAAAGAACAATCCGAAACAAGCGTAAAATCCAATATCATACAATTATATATCATTCAAGCAGGATATAACTCAAATATTACCAGAAGAATACATGAGTGGAACTATAATAACAGTCGTTAATTATTTAATAAAATAAGAGAATAATTATAACCAGTTAAGGCTTGACGCTGCAAATCTCCTCCAACTGGGTCAGCAGTTAGGCATGTCTTGCAAAGTCACTTCTTTCCCAAAAAATTTCGGCAGCATAACTTCTCTCTCAGCTCTTACTATCAATCTAACATAATCTCAGCTTACTTTAGCTCAAAACTTCAACACTCTGACTCTAGCATTCCAAAACTAGTTGGTTCAATGCAGGATGACAGTGATTTATAGACTGAAGAGGAGAAAGTATTCATCGTATCCAGACATTTACTGAATATTTGGTATTGTCCCAGAATAGCCTTTGGACTGAGTTGTCATGGATGAAAAAGACGACACTCGATCATATCCATGGTATTTTTCCTCAGAGGACTGCATAGGTAATGGAGGAAAAAACACTTCAGTTCGCGTTGGCCAAAAATCATGACTAATTTTGTGTGGCACGGGCTTTGTTCTGTGACAGCGCGTCTATGGGCGCACCCTGTTTGTAGGAACTGAGCCATTGGTGCGGGTTAGACACCGTGGACCCGCGCTAATGGAAAAAGGGCATTTTCTAAGGTTAATCTTCAAAAGGTGTCTTCAGGGATATTGAATTTCATACTTAGGAGACCTCAATGCAAGTGTTTTCAAGTTGTGTCATTGGTCACAGGTCCGTAAATGTGTCCTCCAATGTGTGACAGCGGGGGTAACAAGGACGGTGACCAACGGTGACAAATTACTGCGTAACAACTCCCTCTCAGAAAGAAAGGGATTATCAACCACCCCTATCCTACACATGTGGAACTTGAATTTTCCTCTTGACAAAGCCTTTATCAAAATATATACATCTAATTCCTTTATCAAAATGTACTGCATCAATATAATATTCCTCTACACACAATCTTGTAGATCGTGATATTAGATATCAATATGCATGGATCGATCATGAAATACAAGATTCTTAGAGAGTTTTACGAAACCCTGATTATCATAGAAAATCAGAGTAGGATCCTTCATCTGACCAAAAAAACCCAACATGAATCTTTATCCTCTATATTGCCTCATATGTTACTTGCCTTACAGCCATATACTCTTCTTCTGCTGAGCTAAGTGCCAGAGATCTTTACTTCTTGTTGTACCAAGAAACCGTTGCTGACCCAACATTGAAAATTTCTCCTCATGTGTTCTTCCTGTCTAATGGACTCCCCGCCCAATCTGCATCTATGAAGCCTTGCATCTTCACTCGCTTTGTTAGTCTGTACCAAAGACCAAACTGAGTAGTGCCTCTGAGGTATCTTAACACATGCTTTGTTTCCTTCCAATACAGTTTGGTTGGCTTAACCATTGCTTGAATAAATTTCTTAACTTCATAACACATGTCTGGTCGCGTATTCACCAAATACACAAGTGAACCCACAAGTTGCCTATAAATGGTCGCCTTCACTACTTCACTTGAGCTAGCATCCTCTTTTGTTAAAATTGGCAACTAGGGAAAAGCTTCATGTGGGTCATCTTATTCATGGCTGATAATATTTTTATTAGATTCCTCTCGTCGAGAGGTGTAGGATTGATATAAATATCATCCGATTCTAATAAGTATTCATGGAGATATGAATTTATTTTGATTATGGAATTATTATCAAGCCGACCTACAACTCATGTAGGCTCAGAAGCCCAACAGTCGCATATATTCAAACACCAACGTTGTGTATAAATATAGAAGGACTTTTCCTCATTTGGACTCTCTACTGAATTATTGAAGATAAAAGAAGATTTGATCAAAGGGTTTCCGCACACATTGTGGGGTTTGTCCTTGGCTAGCCGCCACATCTTGTGTCTCTTGTCTTGGCTTGTTTTCTGTCGATTGTTTAATGTTCTATCTACACTTTACTTTATGTACATGTGATTGCTAATCTGTGGAATATAATCAGGAAAAGAAGTAAACTGTTATAAGCATAGAACATACCATAACTTATCATGGGATCAGAGCTAAGGTGAAGACAAAGCCCGAGCAAGCGCAAGAGAAATCACCAAAGAGAAGATTGGCAAGGATATCCTAAAAGAACTATGGGGTCCTCAACACTCTTTCCTGCCAAAGACAAGCTTCGTGAGAAAGCTGACTATCACGGATGGAAGATGTTTATCGATCTAACCCTAGAAGATCAAGGAGTGTTGGACCGTGTAAGAGGCAATATTGTTGAGCCTCCATCAAATGCATCCACTGCTGCCTGGAACAAATGGAAAAATGGAGAAGTCAAAACACAGAAGATCATCCGAGACTCTATCAACAAGCACTTGGTGGTCTATATCTCTAATCTGAACAGCTCTAAGGAAATCTACTATAGACTGGTGAGTTTATTTAAAGTTAATGATGAAAATCAAGTTTTGTTTCTTAGAAATAAACTAAGGGAAATCAAGAAGGGTAAAGATTAGAGTATGCAAGCATACTTCTTAAGAATCACCGAGATGAAGAACGATCTCTTATCTATTAGGGAGACTATTACTGACAGAGAAATGGCACTCACGACTCTTGGAGGATTACCATCCGAATGGTATGTGTTCAAGACTACTCTTCTGAACAATAATAATTCATGGTTTCAGGGAATTATTGGCTAGATGCATTCAAGGAGAAACAAGGGTAGAAGAGCAAGAAAAGCCCATGCCTAAAGGTCCTCTTGCTACCTTTTCTTCTCATGCTAAGAAAAGAAATAATTTTGGGACTAAATCAAAAGGAAAGGCTAGACCTAAGGGTGGAAGAAAAGGACGATGTTACATCTGCGATAAAGTAGGTCACTATGAAAGGGAGTGCCCTGATAGAAAGGACTCACACTGGGATGATGATCAAAATCCCTCTAATGGCAATCAAAGGAATGAAAAATTCAATAGCAAAGGTAAGAGGAGAACTGGGAATCAAGGAAGAGGACAACCATTCAAGAAGGCTAGAAATTCTAGGATGTATTAAATGCACCTGACCTCTGAAAGAACTTGGTTTCCATCTCAGAAATGGAAGACAAAGGCCACAAGGTAACCTTTAGTGGTGGAAAGGTATGTGTATCGAAAAATAATGTTAAAGATGCCTTTACTCTTGGGTTTCGTGTTGATTCATTATATCAGGTCGATGGAAGTTCGCTAGGTGTCATGTCTTATGACACATCTCTTTAGTCCAAACTTTGGCATCGGAGGTTTGCCCATCTTCATTATAAAGCTCTACTCAGTGTAAGACAAATGGTGACAGGGATGCCCGAATTCCAAGTAGAGAAAGAAGGTGTATGTCCAGGATGTGCCGAAGGAAAGCTAAAAAGGGGACCATTCCCCTCAAGCCAAAGCAAGACCTCTGATATATTACAGTTGGTTCACTCAGGAATATCTGAGGTTGGCATTAAGAGGGAGACTACTACACCACATACTCCTGATCAGAATGGTGTGGCGGAAAGGAAGAACCGCATGATTATGGAAGTTGTCTGGGCCATGCTACATGATCAAAGACTTTTAAAGTTTCTATGGGCTGAAGCTGAAAACACTACCGTATATGTACAAAATTGATGCCCTCATCAAGCATTGGGTTCCAAGACTCCTGAAGAAAATTTCACCGCAAGGTGGACAATCTTCCGACTTTGAGGAGCTCTCAAGAAGCCGACACCAGGGAGCCAAAAGAAAAGGATGATGAATCAATTCCTGATGTAGAAGAACCCTTGGATCCGATTGATCCTCCTCCACATGAGCCTTCCTCTTCTAGGAAGAGGCCTTCATGGCTTAGGGGGCTACTTGATGATGCTGAAGGACATGCTGCACCCCGAGGAACCTTTCGTGAAAGTAAGAAACCTAACAGGTATCAGGGATACCTGACCATCATGAGCACAATCATGCAAAATGAGCCTTCATCATTCTCAGATGTCGTCAAGCATCAAGTATGGAAGGATGTTATGACCATAGAATATGAGTCTATTATGGAGAATGATGTCTGGGAAGTAGTTCCTAGACCCCAAGAAAAGACAATTGTCACTTCTAAATGGCTTTACAAGATAAAGCATGCAACAGATGGAAGTTTGGAAAAGTATAAGGCTCGTTTTGTTGCTCGTGGTTTCTCCCAGAAGGAAGGTATAGACTATGATATTTGCACTTGTTGCCAGATATATGACCATCTTCTTGATCATAGCCCTTATGGCTTCACAAGGATGGAACCCACATCAGACGGATGTCAAGATCACATTCTTTCATGGTTCAATCAAAGAAGAGGTCTATGTGGAGAAACCCAAAGGATTTGAGATTTATTATTGAAATTCTCATGTATGCAAGTCGAATAAGGTTCCCTATAGGCTGCAGCAAGCACCCCGAGCATGGTATGAGAGGATCAATAGCTACTTGATGAAGCTGGGATTCACTAGGAGTGAAGCCGATCCTAACCTTTACTTTAAGGTTGAAGATGAAAAACCTCTCAGACTGGTGCTATACGTGGTTGACCTCTTTCTAACAGGTGCATACCCTCTCATTCACTTCTTCGTCTTATGCTACTTCTTCTATCACAGCTGACCATTATTGTTTTGTATCTACCTGTCTGAATCCTATCTCCTTGGCTTGCTCATTGCAGCTAGCCCCCCCTCTATCTCATGCACCCCACCATCTTTCCTAGAGGTGACCTTCTCTGCTCAATCCTCTAACTCAAAACTAGGGACTTTCTCACACTCATACCACCTCAGGTCTCATTCTTGGTCAAAGCCACTTGAATCTATTGGCATTCGTATCATATCCCTTCCCATCCCTCCCAAAACTCCCTAGGGAAAACCCTCCTCCCTCTCTAAGGCCAAACAACAGGCGGATATGGAGTTCATTGTGGGTTTCCAATTAGCTATTGACCAGGTTCTTAGAGCACAGAACACCCTGGTATCCTCTCCCTCATGAAGCTGCTCTCCTTGAATTGTTATGGGTTAGCTAGTCCTAAAACAAAATTAGCATTTCAGAGGCTCCTAAGCATTGAGCAGGTGGATGTCATTTTTCTTTAGGAGACATTGGGATTAGTAGAAGCCATCACTCACCTCCTTGAATCCATTCTTCTCGGATGACATTTTCATACCCTAGATGTACACGGGAGATCCAGAGGCATTGTGATGGGGTTCAACCCTATGAATATCAAATTATGTAAGATTTGGGGGGGATCGAGTTATATTGGGGCAGACATCTATTCATCTAACTTAGGTATTGACATAAGATTAATCAATGTTTATGGCCCATGCCAAAATTGGGGCCCGTTCTGGGAACAATTGCTTAGCTCTAGTCTTCTGCAAGTGGATAATCTTTTTTTCTTTTTTCCACTGGAAAATCGTAATATTTCATTATAATTGAAAAATTACATGTTGTAGATGCCTTTCGGCATATTCTGCGTTGGCCCTTTAGCCATTGTGAGCCATAATCTAAAAAGGTGCTTAGTTTTTGTCAAAAAAAGATGCATATATCATCCATCACCACACAGGGTGTTCGGTTTTCAAAAAATAAGAACACAAGTAACGATGTACAAATGGGGGAAAAGTCAAGATTTTCGCCCTTTTTTCTTCTCAACCTTTCCCCACCCTCCCTAAGATTTGTTGGAGTTATAAGTGTTAGCGCTATATCAGCCACAGGTTTGGGATTGTCTTTATTAGAATCTGATGTGTCTGAGATGTGTTGATGTTTGGATCTGCTCATATCCATTGTTTCTAGTATCCTTGCCGCCTGTATGTCTATAGGTTCTTGTGGATTTATATCTTCTACTTCTGGTTCTTTGTTTATCTGATTTGTCTCATTGGGGGTTACATATTCCTCCTCTTCTTCCTCCTCGTCATCCGAGAGTGGTGGAGGAAATTTCCATCCCTTGGCTTGTTTCCCTGTCTTTTTCTTCCTACGAGTGTCTTTTTTGGTTGTTGGACATATGCTTTCTAGGTGTCATATTTTTCAGTAGGTTTTGCATCTGAATGTTGTGTTTTCATAATCGAAAATCTTTGACCACTACCTCTATCTATGCTTCAGTTGAATTTGGTCTGGCAAGCCTTTGTTGAGGTCTACTTCCACACATATTTGTGCATAAGTGTAGATTCTTTCCTCCAGTCTTTGGGTGTCCATTTTGATGTAGCATCCGATAGTATTACTGATTCCTGCGAGTACTTGTTGACTCCAGAGGTGTAATGGGAGATTGTGCAATCACACCCAAACTAGCATCTTAGAGACAACCATTGTATTGGCATCATCTGGGAACCATGGTGTGATCAAGAGTCCTGTGGATCCCTAGAACCAAGGTCCTTCCTGTATTACAAAGTCTCTAGCCTCTACTATAGGAAAGTTCACTATAAAGAACCCCTTGGAACAAACATGTATTTCACATTGTGTAGTCTAGTTTGTGAAGATCCATTGAAATAGATGAACCGATTTGGGCCAAAAACAATTGAA
>APFE031531774.1:0-10643 GCA_000404065.3 Pinus taeda
AAAAAACTTAAAAAGAATGCAGGAAAGAAACAAATTCAAAGTAAATCAAATTTGCAAAAAACTAGGTAAAGAGAAAACCAAACTGTGCAAGTTACCAAGGTCAATCCCCTAAGCGCCTCCACGACAATGGCACCAAAATCTTGGGTGCAGTATAGGGTCTATAAATGTACCAACATTTAATTTGTCAATCCGAATAGTTCGTGAACTTCCATAGAAAGACCCTGACAACCTGCAAAATAAATGCTAGTATGTCTTGCGTATTAATCTCATTAATAAATGAAATCCTGCACTAAAGAGAATTCAAGAAAACATCAATCCACATGATTAAATCATGCGGGAAATGAAAGGCAATTAACAATGAGAAAGGAAATTCTAATTACAAGCGAACAGAAGGAAAATTGGACTAGAAATCAAGCAGTGCCGACATAATAACAAAAAGATTGTAAATGTTGGAATAAATTCAAAAGCAATTCAAAACCATTTTGCTTGCACAAATTCTACCTGCACTAATTCTATGTAAGGTTAACTTGAAAGCATCATCCATTAAATATGCTGCATAAATAAATTATGAAAGTAATTAAATTAATGTAAATCTCTCGCCTTCCTTGCCCTGAAAATAAATCTTGCAAACTCTCTAGAAGTTTAATGGAAAGAAAATATTTTTGTTTTCAACATGACACGATTTGCTTTCATTAATAAAAACAACTAGAGAAATATCCCAAGTGTAAGCACAAATCTCAAGGACATGAATAATTTCTTAATGCGGCAAATTAATGAGGTTTGGAGCTAAAGGGAAAACGTTGCAGAAAGTGAAATGACATTAATTGAAGGCGGAAAGAAACTGTAAATGAATCAAATTCACACAGAAAACCAACAAGAATTGAAATTCTATTTAAAATATGAGAGCAGTGTAGAGCTGGGTAATCAGAGGTTTATAACCAGTGAAAATAGTCCCTTTCCTGTAGCAGTCAATAATGCGTAGAGATAGCAGAAAGATTATCACAGGATTGCTAATAAAATTTGCCACAATTCAAGCCCCATGTACTAGAGGCTTTGAGTACAAGTATAGAGAATGCAAGTTCAGTCCAGGAATCCTTCGTAGTGCAGGAAACCCACTATAACTAATGCAAGAATCCCAACGCAAGGTGCAGGTAGGTAAGTGCAATGGTGTAGACATGTGAATGCACTAGTGCAGGCACGTCCCAAAGTATAATAAAACCAACTTTAATACCGCAACATACAAGCCTTAATTAAACTCATATTAATGATATTTTAATCCCGTTAAAACAAAGAAGTAGCAAATACTCTTCAAAAATAATCATTTAGCCAATCGACAGCATGAGAGAAATAGATATAAAAAAATAGGACAAAACAGAGACCCAACAAGTGGTCAACCCATCATGTCAAGAGATGAAATGTTTTTCAAGCAAGTTTGTGTCCTGAGGTGCTGACTAGACTTCTCGTGACCCTCATGGGTATCAGAGGAAAATCTGTGAGGTAGTAAATTTCCAGTTGTGGTGCACCCACGGGGGTTGATTAATTTTACCTAACCTTAGGAAATATTTTGAATGTTGGTTCTTCATGATTTTTGCAACTGAATATGTAACCCCTGTACATGTTGTTTACTTACTCTTAATATATATTTTTGTTTATAGGTGAGTGTACCATTTTTTCATAATAATAGTTTCCCCCTTACGTGTGAGGTTAGGAGAAAGTGTATAACTGAAAGATATCATGTTTTGTCGATTTGATGACCAGTCTCACTAACTTCTTGAGAGATAAAGAAGTGCAATGCAAAGATAATTACGGAAAGATACTTGACTGAGAATTGAAATAAAACCATGCTAAAAAAAATATTGATACAAAAGTGCCTATATGAGGTGGACATGTCCCATGCTCATTATGATGACTATGACTAAGTATTACAATCATACATGAAATATCCTGTCAAGTGAGTGTTGATGTGGCTGACATGCTAGTGGTTGAATAAGATAATTGCTTTCACCCTTAAGGGTGTCTCTGACAAATAGGTT
This sequence comes from Pinus taeda, assembly GCA_000404065.3. NCBI lineage: Eukaryota > Viridiplantae > Streptophyta > Pinopsida > Pinales > Pinaceae > Pinus > Pinus taeda. The sequence goes on from APFE031531774.1 coordinate 2,034, forward strand.
GAACTAGTTTCCCCCATGAATAAAATATAGATCATTTTTGAATGAGGTGTGATGGGATGCATGGGTCTTTGACAAATGTGAAGGAACAACGGGGGTCATGAAGTACAATAATACCCTGACATGAAAACTTATGTTGATGTTGAATGTCATGGAGAATGATGACATCAATAGGAAATAATGATTCCCATTGTGCCAATTGAGGTTGTCCCAAAAAGGGGTAAGTGACCAAGGTACTACTTCGATTCTAGAAGATGAGTGTTGAGGTGAACAGAAGAAAAAATAAAAAAATAAATTATATATATATATAATGCATCCACCCAAAAAATGGTTCAGGGAAATCCATGTGAAACTAAGGCATATGTTTGTAATATGATGGGTCATAATGCATGACAACGATAACTGACATTATGGAAGGGAAACTTAAAACTTGTTTAACACCCTACTCCCACATTTACCCGAGATAACCAATCCACTAGGGTAAACATCTGGAAAAGAGTTACTATGATGTTATTCAACTCCCCATGTAGAGTTAAGGAAGTGGAAGTGACAAAACAAAACCAATCTAACCTTTCTTAGTAGTTAGAGAACCTTAGGAGACAACCAACCCTTCCAGGTGCCCAACCCCTGAGACAACTTGTCATTTTTCTGAGCTATACCCCTAATCTTTCCCATGACAAACCATGCCTTCAACTGATACCCTCTAGTCACTCCCACAGCAAGGCATGCATGAAATTGTGGCATTTTTCAGGCATTCTGAGCCAGCAACCCTGGATTTTATGCCACTTTTTCATGGCTATGTCTCAGGCCTTTGCCCAGAATTTCATGAAGCTTCCAAAAATGATAAGTAACAATGAATTAAAGCTAATAATGCAAACACTGGTATAAGGAATTTACCTAGCCCCTACAAGCCATGACAGGAATTTTGTCAAACATATCACAAATATGCAATCTACGGGTCATAACCACAGATTTGAGCGTAGGGGTTTCATACTTATTTGAGAATCGTCAAGGAGAAAAGTTGATGCCTTATTTCTTGTACTAATAAAATCATGATGAGAGACATAACCATATTTTGTTATGAACCATACTTATAAAAAGCATATAACCAACAAAATAACAAGAGTAGAACATTCATAAAACCAATATATTAGCAAGTACATTTACACATGAAATACCAAAGGAAAAGGAGTTCGTATTAATGTATGCATTATCCAACTAAGTTAGGGAATTCTAAAAACCACCTGACCATAGATTAGGTTGAACCAAATCTTTCTTTCAGCCAATCACCCCCTGTGTCATATTCCAAGCATGAATGTTAGACTCACGACAAAACCAATCAAGGTTTCCTTGGTCTTTACCATATATCCACAAAGGGATTCCTAGGCTCGAAAACCTCATCAATACAACCAGGAGTTACTGCAATCCCACTGGATCATTAGGACCTAACCAAGCATGGATGCCTCCAAATCTCTCCACCTAAACCATGAGGAATTTTTCTTTCTCCACCTCAGTGATTTACCATATATCCCGCTATTCACTAGTCAAGGATTCCTAGGCCCAATGAGGCTCCACCCTCTAGGCCTTATCGTATATCCTGCCTTCACCGACTGAGGATTCTTAGGCCTAAGGAGGGCATAAAAAATCATGCTTTATTGTATTCTACCTTCACCAATCCTGGGATTCCTAGGCCTTGTGTTTCTCCTTTGAGACCACCCCATTTAGTTTTGAAACCATCCATAAATCAAGCTCAACCAAGTAAGAGAAAACCCATCACGCCATGGCTATCCAGAAATGGCAAGGCAAGGCTGAAAAACATTGTCACACCTGGTAATACCCATGCCAATGGTAGTAAGAGAACCACAAACACACATGCATGTATCATGCATGCCAAACCTAGCAAGGAAACCATACATGCAACTCGATACCTACAAGGAGTCTCATTGTAGCAGCTTGTATCTCACTCTCTCTTGCTTGATCCTTCCTTCATCTTGATTTTTTGTCTTTACTTTTCCTTCTTTTCCAAATTTTAGAATGCTCCAAGAATACTTTGAGTGTCCAAGAGTATGAGAGAGAGAGAGGGAATAGAGAAAGATCTCCATAACTGAACTGGAAAAAAGGTTGTGAACTGATCCTTAGAAGCCTTTTTATCAATGAGGACTCTATTTTCTTCAATTTCCATTATTTTCCTTCATTTTCCTCCTCACATGAAACATGTCACCTTTCACCTTCATTTTCCTCCTCACATGAAACATGTAACCTTTCGCCTTCATTTTCTCCTAATTTCCATTATTTTCATAAATAAAATGCAAATTATTGCTACTTTCCTTTCCAAAGCCTTTCCCATTTCCTTTTCCAATTTCCTTAACCATAATAAACCAATTGAACACCCATACTAGGATGTTTTTCGCAAGATTCATCCTAGAATATGTGTCCTGTGAACTTGGTTATTATTTTGCCTTTATTAACTTTATTACATGGAATTTTGACCAAGGTTGTTACAACTTGCTCGAGCTTGGAGTGTTAATTGTTTGGCGGCATTCAAAACAATAATGTTGAGGTATATGCCTCTAGAGTCGGTAGGACGTTCAAGGGAAGTAAATGCATGTTCTGACTGTTTTGGTAAGGCATGAGCAAATAGTGTTCTAGGGTATGTGTATGAGATGGGTATAAAAGCAAGTTCCGACCAAGGGCGACTAAGGATTTCCACTAGGTAACATTACACAAAAATATGGGTGAGAATCCTTTTCCTAAAAAATAATTTGTACATTTTCCAAAATAATTTAAAAGTGGCTTTGGATGTACAAACATAGATACTGGTGCGCCAAGAAAATGATGTAAAAAAAAATTTTGGAAAAAACCTGTGAACAGTTTTGAAACCAACGTTTCGGACTAGCTTAGTGAGTCCATCATCAGGGCAATGAGGTTGCAATTTGAGAAGAGAGAGTGCGTGAAATTTATTAATAGTTAATTGAAAACTTTTTTATTGTTTCTTTTAATTGTCGGCTTGATTATTTATTAATTTAATTTATATAAGTGTTTATTTAATTTATTCATATTTCTTTTAATTGGTTATATTTATTTAATTGGTGAATTTAATTATTTATTTGTTATATAATATTATTATTTTATTTTATTGTATTATTTTTAATATATATATAATTTCTAGTTAATATATTATAATATAATATTATGTTATATTATAATCTTATTACATATTTTAATTTTTAAGATTTATACTAAATGGTTTTTACTAAATGTATTTAATATAAAGTAAAGGAATTTAATTTCATTAATTATTATAAAAAAACTTTAATTTATTATTATTTCTGTACGTTTTAAATAATTTTTATTGATTATATTATTATTTAATTATTATATATTCATTATTATTAATTAATGATAATTATTTATTATCATTAATAATTATTCACTATTAATTTTAATTTAATTTAATTAATTTATTATATTTATTTATTTATTTATATATTAATTGTACTTGTAATATTTATTATTAAAGGAATAATCTGATTATTTTATTATTTTTAATTATTATAATTATTTTTATTAATTAATAAATTGATTTATTTATTCATTAATTTATTTATTAATTTATTAATTAATTATGCATTCATTTATTAATTTATATTATTATTTAGGTTGTAATTATTTATTTATTATTATTATTATTTCTATGATTATGTGTTATTATTATTAATTTATTTATTCATTTATTTATTCATTAATTTATTTATTTATTTTCATTTTTTTTTTTATGAAAGCTTGTGAGCATGTAGTTATTGCTTTTTTATTTTGCTTAATAAGGGTTTCCAAGTGTTACTTAATTTAAGGTCATTGTCTCTATTCATGTTGTTGGATGAATTTTCGATTTCGATTGCCTTTTTCACCCTTCTTTTTAAATAATGGTCTTCCTTGTGAATTAATTTAGCTTGTTCCATGCAAATATAATGTGAGGAGGAACAAGCATGCTCTGCCAAACCCGATTTTTCCGACCTGTTCCTTGAAATATCATTAATGTGTTCTTTTAATCTCATGCCAAAGGATCTCCCTGTTTCACCTATGTATATTTTTCCACATGAGCAGGGAACCGAATATACTCCTTTGTGATTTTTTGGGTTTATTAGGTCCTTGGCAGAATCTAACATGTTTCTGATGGTGTTAGGGGGTGTGAAGGCAACCATGATGTTATGCTTGGTCAAAATTCTAGAAATTTTGTCTGTGGTTCCTTTTATATAGGGTAGGGAGATTCTAGGATTCTGCATGATGATGTAGGTGGGTTATAGGGTGGGGGGGCCATTGGTTGGTCTTGGTGTGAGATGTATAAAACGGATGTGATGATGCAAATGGTCTACTACAATATAGATGAATGGTAGGCCATGTGTAGAACATGGTGGTGCATTCATTATGATCTGAACAAAGAATAATGGCTCGGGAGGAAGGTGGTAAGCAAGAAGAGGAGAAGATAAATATGAGGTTGCTCTTCAGGTCATGCGAATGAATTGGATATCAAGCCTTGAAAGTGATCATGGGTGCCAATAATGTTAAGGGGACTATAAAATGGGTTAATCCATGTAGGTAAATCTCTATCGACCATGGGGTGTACATTTACCATGTGTAGGTGAATGGTGATGGTAAACGTGGTCAAGATTGTGGACCTTATGGTTAATTTCAGATAAATGATGTTAAGATATGCATAGTTCCTTGGGAAACCTATCATGCGGAGTGAATAATGATTCTTTATCTATCAATTTTCATCGAGGGGATGAGTGTATGTTGAAGCTACTAATAACTTGCACCTTCAAAATTTGATACCCCTTGTGATAACATCCATATATAATAATATGCAAACTGGAAAGCAAGATGTAACAAAAATAGAAAAAAGGTGCACCTGAAGGGTTCATTGAAAAACAAAATGGGGCCAAAAATGAAAAAATTTGGTGAATTAGAAAGAGAGTACCATGAGGTAGATAAGGATGTCCGGATATCAATGCCTCTAACGGTTTTGTGGAAGGAGCTCGCAGGCTCCAGCATGGGCCTCTAAAGAAATGGCAGAAATGGTGATATATAAGGGCCATGGGGCCCATATTGCCACCTCACTTTTGATTGTTTTTTTGTACCTTAGTGTGGATTCTAGGAGCATTTCTTATCATTACGTCCAGCCAGAGTACCTAGGTTATGCGTGAGGAGAGTCAGGTTAGTCATCATGAAACCCCCTTTGTCAATTTAGTATTCTATGGTATATAGGTTGTATAGGGTGGCGTGTATGGGACAGTGTGTGGCTTGTATGTTCCTTGTAAGAAAAGAAATAATGTGTGGATGGTGGGCCACTTACTTCTTTCCTAATTCAACTATGTGAGCATATAGGGAGATGGAAGCTTTAGTGCTTTGGGAAAGATTTAAGATGCAATCACAGGATCACCATAAGGATGCAAGCGAATTAGGGGTTACTCACTTTCTTTACTAAAAACAAGTCCTGGTCCCAATAATAATTGAAATGAAATAAAATATTTGGTTAGCAAAACAAGGCAAAAATATGTGTGGATTTAATCCCAATTAATTTCCTCCTAATTAAGCTATGTGTTGATGTGAGTTTAAAATGATAAAAACAAGTTGAAAATATATCTGGATTAAGACCATTTATTTCCTCCTAATTAATCTATGTTTGATTCAAAAAATTTCAAAGTAAAAGATAATAAATTACCCTACTTATGATTAAAGCAAAGCAAATTGAAAGCCCATCTAAACTAGAAAAAATTGCAGGAGTGTGGGCAAGTCATTAAAGGTTGCCACAACACTTTGGAAAAGGGAATTACAATTATTTTTTAACCTTTATGTGTGGCTCATGGATTATATTTTACACAATCATGATACTCGTGCGACTATCTCTACAAAAATTAACTAGAGGTCTTTTATGGTTGCGCACGGGTCCAAGGGAGGCCTGCACAATTCCAGAAAGGTTGTGTGATAAAAGAAAGTGAAATTGTAGAGAATAACAGCTACAAAATAACTAATTATACTAAAAAGGGAAAGCCAGTGCAGTCGCCATTTTGTATGGTGTATTTGGTTTCCTATGAGTCCCAAAAACACCTTCCTTGAAGCTCGTTGCTTCCTACAATGAGCATAAAAACAAATGAGATATGTTAATAAGTGAGGATAGACCAAGTAAGAATTGTGGTATTTCATCAATGATGTTGCAACCCCCAAGGCTCTTAACTTAAATTATCAACCCGGGGTTCAAATAAACTTAGAGGTGATAGTGTTAGATGCACAACAAGTTAAGTTCTATTCATGTCACCCTATGTCATTAGATCAAATAAAGGCATATAGAAAGCACTCCTTCAGCTAAATACAAAGAGAATTTCTATAAAATTATATCATGTTTGTAAGGTAATGAACATTATTCTATCTGTAGAGATGAAAATACCATTCATTATATGTAAAGACTATTTGTAACTTCATGAAAGGGATTGACTAAACTAGTTGCAGAAGTAAACTTATGATATTATATTTGCACACTAATCAAATTAAGTTTCTACCTGCAAGAATCATTAATATAATTGAAAATTTCTTGAGAAGAATGAATTCAATCTTTAGCACAACTATGGAATTATAAAATTGAGTCTAATCTACTTGTTTTTTTGTGTTTGCAGAGGATGAAGGATAGATTTGGAGTGGTCCTAGGTTCTCCCTAATCATGGAATCAAATCTTTAGGGATATTATTAAACTTCACAATGCAAGAGTAAGGGTCCTAGGTTGAATCTAGTTGAATTTAGGCAATGCTACATGACTTTTATAGGAAGTGTTATACGAAGCCTTATTTTGCTACAAGACTACCTTATTTTTCTAGGAGTAGGTCTGAAAGATTTTTGAGGGAAAGGATGGTGTTATTAAGGTGGGGAATGGGGGATTAAGGTGGATGAAATTTGATGAAGGATGTATGAGGCCTTTTTTTTATCCTATCACCCCTCAAAGGCCTATATTTCACAAAATTTCATGTCCACAATGTCCCTCATTAGCCTTGAAAAGAGTGTTTCGGTGGCAAAGATTGAGAGTAGTATGAGGTGTCCAGGAGGAGCATGGGATTGTATAAGTGAATGTGTATGAGTATCCCAACCCTTACAAATCACTAGAAGCTCTAACAAATTAGAAATCAAGGACATACATCATTATTGTAGTGAAATTAATCAAAGTGGAAAGGATGAGTTGAATTTTATTTCTTCAAGATCTACTTTGTCCTACAACATGCATTTAATCTAATCTCCAAATGAATGTTGTTAATTTCTAAGTTGTAGAAACCAAGCATGCAAACAAATCTTAATCGAAAACTTAGTAATTTCCAAGAAATCATAAACACACATTTTTGGATTTTTGTTGTAGATTCTTCAAGCACACTTCCCATAAGAGAAGTGGTGTTCCAATCTGCAACTACATTTTTGAAATATAATTCCTACCTAATCAAGGAAAGAAACACAATGACTTGAACAAGAACAAGGAAATAATACATGAGAGGTACTAAAGCCTCTAGGTGTGACCCAAACCCAAGGGTTTCAGCCCTCCAAAGTTAACTTAGATGTAATCCAACATTAATCTTTAAAATAACAACAAATAAGAGTCACATAGATCATATAAAATATGAAAATAACAGTGTCAAGATATTGTCTCTCAATATTTATCTCTATCTCCAACAAAATTGTGAATCCTAATGAGCCCTTAGGCTTTTTTATTTATACAAAAGGTGACTGAGGGGCAGCTCCCTTGCCAGGAGGATTGCTTCCCTCCAAAATCTCGAAATTGGTGGATATGTTTCCTTTGGATCTACACATGCACTCAAGTTCCTCAATTGCTAATGGACTTCGATCTATTGGTAAGGAATATTGGGACTCAAGCCGAGTTGGAGAGTTAATGTAGTGGGTGAGCCTCTTATATTCTCTCTAGATTCCTCCAACATGCCCCTGCATACCAAATATCTCCAAAAAATCCTCTTTTGCCTACATATTAACCACACTAGTCCATGAAATATGACAAGCACCCTTTCTTCTTCCTACTAATCACATTATGGCTACAAAATTTAAATTAATATAGGAAAAAGAGAGTTTAAGGGCTGGAGGATAGCACAATGAGCCTCAAAATATACCTATTGATGGGACCCATCATCACCCCCTGTTGAAGGTGTTTCTCACCCTTTGGGGAAACCACTCATTGATGTGGATTTTGTTAGACTCTTGCTGCAGCAGGTTACTCATATTTCATGATGGACATTTTTACAGGCCAAATATGTCATACTTTGCATGTTGCAATGCTCCATATTTGCTAACAGTCACCAAAAAAGAGGCCATGAGAGAATTCTTTTCAAATTTCATCTACTGCATTCCAATTTTGAAGAGTCATTTCATTTTTGTACAAATTTTCAGCTAAAGGGAGGTCCAAACAACTTAATCTTGGTCTCCCTAGGTTTCAATTTCCTGTTTTAGAATATAGAGAATGAAAAATATGTCCAAACAACTTAATCTTGGTAGATTCTTAGATAGGTAGAGAACCAAAGGAGCCCAGCTGCTTAATCTGGGTCCTTGGAAGAAATAAGTGTAGATGTA
>APFE031531798.1:5895-19577 GCA_000404065.3 Pinus taeda
CCCTTAGACTCCTATATATAGAAATGAGGTCTTGTCATTTGTATCATCCACGAATCGTTTACTTTTGTAATGTAAAGGAGGTTTCCCCCTCGAAGATTCTTATTTCTAACATTTGGTATCAAAGCTTTGGATTCTAGGGTTTCGCTCCTCCAAACAAGTCATCGTGGAATTTTCGCTATAACTTGTTTTCTATGATCTTTCAGAAGTTTAAAAAAAAAACCCATTTGAGACGAAATCTCACTGAACCTTTGGTCCAAATTTCCTATCTTGACTCATTATATTTTCGGAGATATTATATGAGGAAGTTAAGGTTTTTATAACGTCCAGAATTTCAACTAAAACATGTCATCGTGGAATTTTCACTATAACGTTTTCGCTACGAAGTTTTAGAACCTAAAAAAAACCATTTGAGAAGAATTAATATGAACCTTGGGTCCAAATTTCAGATCTTATCTCGCTATATTTTCGAATATATGATTTGAGGAAGTTAGGGTTTTTGCAGACTCCCGAATTACATCCTAAACAGGTGACCTTGGGAAAATCATCATAAATTTCTCTTTGAGCATCAGATTGAAATTTTGTAAGCAGTTACAAAAAGAGGATGGAATGTATTTTGTTTGGGTATAATTTTCAAAACCTAAGTTTGAAAAAGTGATACGTGGAATGTCGTACAAGTTCACTCTACTAAACTAGCCTATAATTAGATCATTGCGGGAGATTGGGAATAAATATTTCTTCGGGATTCCAATTGTGATCAGACTTGCGGATTTAGAAAGAGGACTCAAAGGAATATTACAGCCCAAAATTTCTGAACTTAAAGATCCAAAATTACAAAGTTACAGTCATTTCAAGATCGATCTCCTAAAATCAAGAAAAAGCGAGATGAGGAAGTTTGATGGCAAGGATCTAGTAAATTGGATACTATAGATGGAGAAATATTTTGATATACATGGTGTACCACTATTGCAAAAGGTATGTATTGCATATAATTATTTAGAACTGAATCAATTTTTATGGTGTAAAGGGCTTTGTTATCGTAAATCACTTGTCACATGGTAAATTTTCACGGAGAAAATGATAGCACATTATGAGGATACAAAGAGCAACACCTTCTTTAGCCAATTGATAAATCTTAAACAAAAGGATTCAATGGTAGAACAGATTGAGGACTTTCAAAAATTGAATATAAGGGTAAATGATATTCTAGAGAAGCAAAAGATAAATAGTTGTATCTATGTCATGGAAGCTTATATCGATGGTATGAAATCATATTAGAAGAAAGGCATGGAAGATTTGAAGAAAGAAATGGAAGATTTGAAGGAAGGTGGGACAAAGCTTCTACAAGAAAGGCCTGCTAATGACAAAAAGGATCAAGAAACGTCAAAAGAAGCCAAATACACTGGGAACCAACCCTAGATAACGAAAAAATGAATCCGGCCATATCTTGTATTGCAATGGCAGGAATTACCACTCCTCAAACTCCCAATATAGAAGGAAATATAAGAAGAACAAGGTTCAAGCTGTGAAATATCAGGAAGAAAAGTATTAAGAAACATCAAAAGAAAAGGATACTCACCAAGAACCAACCCCAGAGAAAGAAGAAATGAATCTGACCATATCTTGTAATGTATTGGTCGTAATTACCACTCCTCAAGCTATAAAGATAGAAGGACAGATCAAGAATAAAAAGGTAATAATTTTGATTTATTTAGGTAGTACCCATAATTTTATTCATTCTAAGATATCCAAGGAATTTAATTGCTTCCTATATCCAACACTTGAGTGTCAAGTGACAGTTGTAAGTGGAGGAACCATAAATTTCCCTAGAAAGTGCCATAATATCAAGCTATCCATGGGAGAATATGTATTGAATAGCCCAATGCTTTCCATTCCGATGGGCGGTGCTGATGTTGTACTAAGAGTCCAATGGCTACAATCCTTGGGTACAATATCTTTTAATTTTCAAGAATTTTTCATGAAATTTTCTTCGAAAGGAAAGGGATTTGAATTAAGGGGTATCACAGGGAAACCAAGAAAGATAATCATCTCTAATGGAATGACAAAGCTTCTAAAGAAAGAGCAATGAGGCATAATTGCACAATTATGTTCGCTAATGGTTCCCACATTGAAATCATCTATTTCTCCAGATCTTCAAAAAGTCTTGGACAATCATTTCAAGGTACTTAAGACTCTGAAATGTCTCCCATGTATTCATGATCACGATCATGCTATTCATTTGATTCGACGAAGTGTTCCTCCAAACATCAGGCCTTATAGATATCCATATGCCCAAAGGAGTGAAATTGAACATATGGTTGCAGAAATGGTAGAGGTTGGTATAATTATCCAACCAAATTTGATAAAAAAAGTAAGGGATGAATGGAAGAATGGTGAAGCAGGGTGGGAACTCATTCAAAAGTTGTCGAAGATCTCATTCTAACAATATTGCTTGAACTTGACAAGGAAGGAAAAATCATATTGGAACCTGAAGCGTTCACAGAACTGAGAAGTCGACAACTATAAAATTGATCAATTTTAGAGTATCTCATGAAGTGGAAGAACTTACCTACTGAAGATTCCACATGGAAGGATGATAATTTTATACAGAAGCATCCATAACTACTCAAGCATTGAGGACAACACTTTTTGAAGGAGAGGGGCATGCTAGGTCCCTATACTACTAGTGTAACCCCTTATTATTATAAGTGCAACCCCCTTATTATATTTTTGTGCCCATGTAGTACCCATATTGTTATTATTATGCCCCATAGAAGCCCACTATTGTTATTGTTGTGCTCTAACATTATTATTGTTATGTCGGCTTTGATTATATTATGACCCCTTAGACTCATATATATAGAAAGGAGGTCTTGTCATCTGTATCATCCAAGAATTGTTCATTTGTGTAATGTAAAGGAGGTTTCCCCCTCAAAAAGGCTTATTTCTAAGGCATTGATCTATATTTTCTATATTTTTGAGCACTGGTTTCATAACATAATCAGGGCATCATGGGAGAATTGGCATAACCCGTTCTTGAATAATCCAATATTGGTATTACTTGTGGGGTTGGAAAGAAGACTCAAAGAGCTACCACAAGATAAAATTTTAGATCATGGAGATCCGAAATTATAGAGATACAATAGTTTCAATATCGAGCTCCTAAAAAGAAAGAAAAATGTATGTATGTTTTTAAAAATTGCATAACTTTTATTTGAAAAAACAGTTTAAAGTTATTCAAAAGGCATAGTGAAGCATAAATATCATTGTTTGATTCCACAATGCCTTGAAACAAAAAAAGGACACACCTCATCAGAAACCAGAAAGATCTTCTATGACGCACAAAGAAGAGGAAGAAATGTAATATGATTTATCAAAATTACGAGACCAAGTGCAATAAATTTCGCCCTCACAAAAACTAGCATAATTACATTTATTTAAATAATATAACTAACACAACTACATTTATTTAAATAAATGTGGTTGATATATGCAGATAGGCGTATATCAATCACATGCACAATGACATTAGTAAATGTGGTTGAAAAATGCTAATAGACATTAATGTTATAGATTTAATATGAATATTGATAAATATATAAAAATAAAAATCAAGGGATGTGTATTATAAACCCTACTTATTAAAACCCATGGATTATTTAATAATAATAAATTATTTTATTATTAATAACCAAAAGATATATTTTAATCTAGGAGATTAATATTATTATTAGTTAATACTAGCAATAATATTGATTAACAATAATAATATCAATAAACTGAAGGGATTAATATTGTAAACCCTTGGGTTTAAGAATCGAAGGGATTAGTATTATAAACCCAAGGGTTTATCAAACTCAAGGGTTCAATATTATAAACCCAAGAGATTAATGAACCCAACAAATTTTTGAGATTATATTCCTAAGGGATTATTAAATTCGAGGAATATTAATATTATAATCCCAAGAGATTAATAAACCAAAGAGATTAATATTATAAATCGTCAAGGTTAAAAACCGAAGGGATTAATATTATAAACCAAAGGATAATGAACCCAGCAAATTAATAATATGATAAAACGAAGGGATTAGTAAACCCAACAGATTAATATTATAAATCCCAAGGATTAAAAACACAAGAGATTAATATTATAAATCCAATGGATTAATATTCTAAACCCTAGGGATTATAAACCCAAGGGATTAAAATTGTAAAGACAAGGAATTAATAAGCCAAAGAAATTAACATTATAAACCTTATGGATTATAAACCCAAGGAATTAATAAACCCAAAATATTAATATTATAAACCCAAAGCATTAATAAATCGAAGGGATCAATATTATAAATGCTAGGGATTAAAAATCGAAGGGATTACTATTTTAAATTTAACCAATTAACAAAACCAAGATATGATCAATATTACAAACTCGAGTGATTAATGAACCGAACAAATTAATAATATTATCAACCCAAGGGATTAATAAACCAAAGGGATTAATACTATAAACCCAAGCGATCATTAAACCCTAATTTTGTAATGTTGAGAGGTGACATTGGATTGATTTTGTCACAATGCGATGTTGGGTTGATTTTTGTACCATGCAAATGTCACAATATGAAGGCCTTTTGTAGTGTCACAATATGATGTTGAAAAATTGCCATGTAATGTAAGTTTCCAACAATGATTGTCATATTGCTTGTCAAATTGAGACAATGTTTGTCATAATGCGACATTGGATAGATTTCTTCACCATTCAAACGTCACAACATTAAACCCTGATGTTATAAACCCAAGAGATTAATTTTATAAACTCAAAGAATTAATATTCTAAACCTAAGGGATTAAATTACAAACCCAATGGATTATTATTATAAACCCAAGGAATTAATATTATAAATCCAAATAATTAATATTATAATCCCTCCAATCATTGTTTGTACCTTACATTAAATTGTAATTTTTTTAATGTGACATTGCAATGCTACAATAGGGCTTTGTATTGTGATGTTTGCATGATACAAAAATCAAACCAACATTGGATTGTGATGAGCATTGTCGCAAGATAACAACCATTGGACTGTGACAAACATTGTCACAAGATGACAACTTTGGATCTATTAATCCCTTGGGTTTATATTATTAATCCCTCGGGTTGATAAACATTATGACAACCATTGTACAAAAATCAAGCCAACTTCACATTGTGACAAACATTGTTGCAAGGAGACAAGCATAGTTGCAAGGAAACAATGTTACATTACATTGGAAATTATTGAATGTTGCCTCTCAACATTATAAAATTAGGGTTTATTAATTCCTAAGGTTTATAATGTCTAAGGTTTATAATATTAATCCCTTGGGTTTTTAATCCCCAGGGTTTATAATATTAATCTCTTTCATTTACTGATCCCTTTGGTTTATAATAGCATTAGGGTTTAATGTTTTGATGTTTGAATGTTGTATAAATCCTTCCAATGTCACATTCTCACAAATATAGTCACAATGTGACATGCAATATGACAATCATTGTTGTCTTAGATTAAATTGAATTTTTTTGAACGTGACATTGCAACACTATAATAAGGCTTCGTATCATGATGCTTGCATGCTACAAAAATCAAACCAACATTGGATTATGACAAACATTGTCGCAAGATTACAATTTAGTTCATACACATTGTTGCAATGTTACATTACATCACAATTTATTTAATGTCGCCTCTCAACATTATAAAATTAAGGTTTATAAATCCCCTCGGTTTATAATATTAATCCCTTGGATTTATTAATTCCTTGGGTTTTTAATATTAATCCCTTAGGTTTATAATGCCTAGGGTTTATAATATTAATCCCTTGGGTTTTTAATCCCTAGAGTTTATATATTAATCCCTTCGGTTTACTGATCAGGCTTTAGTTATAATAACATTAGGGTTTAATGTTTTGAATTTTGAATGATGTAGAAATCTATCCAATGTTGCATTGTGACAAACATTGTCACAATGTCACAAGCAATATGACAACCATTGTTGGTACCTTACATTACATTGTAATTGTTTGAATGTGACATTGCAACGCTGCAATAGGGCTTTGTATTGTGATGTTTGCATGCTATAAAAATCAAACCAACGTTGGATATGATAAACATTATCGCAAAACAATTTATTTGATATGCATTGTTGTAATGTTACATTACATCACAATTTATTTAATGTCGCCTCTCAACATTACAAAATTAGGGTTTCTAAATCCCTTAGGTTTATAATATTAATCCCTTGGGCTTATTATTTACATGGGTTTTTAATATTAATCCCAAGGGTTTATAATATTAATCCCTTGGTTTTTTAATCCTTAGGGTTTATAATATTAGTCCTTTCAGTTTACTAATCTCTTCAGTTTATAAACCCAATGGATTCATAAACCCTAATTTTGTAACGTTGAGAGGCGACATTCAATAAATTTCAATGTAATGTAACATTGTGACAATGAGTATCAGATTGATTGTCATCTTGCAACAATGTTTATCACGATGTGACATTGGGTTGATTTTTTGCACAATGTTTGTCACAATGTTTATCAACCCAAGGGATTAATAAACCCAATGGTTGTTAGATTGTGACAATGATTGTCACAATCTAGCGTTGGTTTGATTTTTGTAGCATGCAAACATCACAATACGAAGCCCTATTGTAGTGTTGCAATGTCATGTTAAAAAAATTGCAATGCAATGTAAGGCGCCAACAATGATTGTCATATTTCTTGTCACATTATGACAATGATTATCACAATGCAGAATTGGATAGCTTTCTAATCCATTCAAACATCACAACATTAAAACCTAACGTTATTATAAACCCCAAGGGATTAGTAAGCCCAAGGGATTATTATTATAAACCAAATTGATTAGTAAATAGAAAGGATTAATATTATAAACCCTGGGGATTAAAAAGCTAAGGGATTAATATTACAAACCAGAGGGATTAATAAACCCTAATTTTCTAATGTTAAGAGGTGACATTAAATCGATTGCGATATAAGAGATTAATATTAATTTTAAAACTAATAATAATTATTTAATATTATTAATATTAAATTAATATTATTAAAATAGGGTAATTTCATTTTAATATTAATATTAAACCTTCAGATCAAACCTTAATAGTAAGATTAATATTAAACCATAAAATTAATATTGATTTTAATGTTATTTATGCTGATGATAACCATTCAATCCCCTTAGAAAATTGTGATAACTATCTTAAGAAGTCGTATGACTCTTCGGACACCATGGACACCATCTTAAACACTCATATTATACGTGATATTTTTTCTCTGGCAGAGGTTGAGTTTGGGATTAATAAGTTCGCTAATGGAAAATCCAAAGATATTGAAGGTTACCAAGCTGAGATCTTTAAAATGGGAAAATTTATCTTCATTCCTCACCTCCACAAGCTTCTTAATTTGGTTTTAAAGAAAGGCTTCCCTAAGCTTTGGATGAAAAGGCTTATTGTGCCTATCTTCAAAAATGAGGACAAAGGCATTCCCTCTAACTACATGACCATTATGATTATCCACATTCTATCCAAGCTTTATGGGTTCATTTTGGAAAAAAAGCTTAGCCTTTGGCTAGAGAACCAGGGTAAAAGAGCTAAAGGGAAAGATTGTTTTAGGAGACATCACTCGACCATCTACCACCTTGTCACCCTTTAAATTATCACGGAGGAATTCCGTAATAGTAAAACCGATCACTTTTGTGGTTTTGTGGACTTTAGAAAAGCTTTTGACACTGTCCCCCGAGATAAGCTTTGGGAAAGGCTTGAAGAGATCATGGTTCCTCTTGAACTGAGGATTGTTGTGATCCGCCTCTACGAGATTTTCATTTCCAAGCTTTAGACCAACGAAAGGTGGTCTAAAGATATTAAATGTAATATCAGGGCTAAGAAAGGTTGTCCCCTTTCCCCTACCCTTTTTGGTATTTACATCGATAAATTAGAGGAGTGTTTGGAAACTGCAGGTTGCAAAGGAACCAATATCACTAGTATTATCATTATTCTTCTCATTTATGATGATGATATCATTCTTCTTGCAAGGAGCCATGACGATCTAGACAAGCAGCTTAAGACTCTTCATGTTTATTGCTCCCAGATGGGTATGGTAGTTAATACCAACAAGACTAAAGTCATGGTCATTAAATCCAAAAATATCACCCATGGTAGTTCCATCTATGATAACCATTGCCTTGAGCAAGTTTCTTCCTATAAATATTTGGGTATTGACTTTCCTCATCAGCTCAATTGAAATTATAGCATCGAGAAAAGAATTATTGGAGGTTGGAAAGCTTATTATGAGCTTGAAAACAATTGTAAGTCAGCCGATCTTTACATTTGGAGTAAAAAGAGGTTCCTCTTTGAGACTCTCGTCAACCTTGTTATCTTATACATATATGAATTTTTGGGGTGCAGTATATGTAGGGAGTCGTGGAGAAAGATTGAGATTATTGAAAAGAAATTCATAACCTATAACCTCAAGATCAAGGGAAACACTCCCTATCCTATCCTCTTAATCGAAGTTGGCATGCCCCGCATTGAAAGTGTGGTTATGCTTAGATATCTGAGGTACAAGAAAAAGCTTCACAATATGGATTCGAAGGGGCTCCCAAAATTTCTTCTAACATTAGTCAAAACCCGCACCTGTGCCTCAAGTGCGAGTGGCATCAAGATGCTCATTCTTGGTTCAACATTTGGGGGATTAAGGAGGAGATCATCATGGGAAGCAAGGACAATATCAAAGATACTATTGCCTCTAGTTTTAAGGACAAGATGTGGAATTCTAAGGAGTTGGAGGGTAAAAGGAAGCTAAGGTACAATAAGGAGGTGATCAACCCCACCCTCGGTAACCAAAATCATCTCTCTAGGTTGACTAGCACCAAGAAAAAAATGAACATCACTAGGATTAGAACTAATTCTCATGAGCTTCAAAGTGAGATGGAGCAGTGGTCTACTCCCAAGACTCCCTGGGACGATAGAATTTTTCTGAATTGTGATACTAAGAAGGTGGAAGATGAAAAGCAGTTCCTTTTAGATTGCCTGACTCTTGCTCACATCCGCTCTCAATTCTCTATCATCAGCCAAACCTCCAATCTTCTTGACTTATTAAGCCAATCCAACTATAGTGATCGTGGAACACTTATTTCCCTACCCTTTGATCACAGAAACATGATTTTGAAGAATGACAATTAGACTCTCTTTTCTTGAGGTCCAATAGATCGCATTGGTCTAATAGACACTATCATCATCATCATTCAACTTAAATTTAATTAAATTTAATAATTTATAATTAAATTTTAATTTTTTTTTGAATAAGAAACAAAATTCTCATTATAATTTAATAAACATTAAAATTTATTCAAAAACCCAAAATATTATTTATTCATTCCATTTTAAGGAATATCAACATAATATAATATAAAAATATTAATAATTATCACTAAATCTATTTAAAAATTAAAATTAAATTACATTAACATTAATATTAATGTTAAAATAAAAATATTAACCTTAATTACTATTAATTAAAAAACTAATATTAATTAAATTAAATTAATAAATTTTATTTATAAATTTATTTAATTTTTTAATATTTTTTTTCTCACTAAAAAAACTATCTATTACATTCCATTTCACGGGCAGAACATATAGTCATGTGGTGTCATCGCCTGAGGCCAAGCTTGACATTCGATGCAGATTCAACCCACGTTCGAAGAACTGAACTCTCCAAATTTAATTTTTTTAATATTAAATTAAATTAAATAATTTTATTAATTAATTAACTAAATAAATTAGTAACTATAAATTAGAATTAAATGAATATCACTATAGATTAAGATTAAATTGGTTTCTATTAATCACTATTAATTAATTAAATTAAATTAATCCTATTACTTTTACCACCGGTGGATTAAAAAAGATTGTCTCAGAACTAATTTTCAATACTTGAATGTCTATTAATGTTGAACATAGATTATGGAGATGTCCATACTACACAAATTTTCAATATTGGAATGTCTATTAATGTGGTTGAACATAGATTATGGAGATGTCCGTACTATTGCAATGAATGTACTATTGCACTTTGTGTTGATCCTTATAAAATGTGAGAGAAGGTAGATAGACATTAATATCAAATGAAACCGTCACTGTAATGTAATCTTTGTCGCGTTATGTTTGAATAGTCATTCACGGTCTGGTAGTATTGTCTTGGATTAGATACATTCATCTCAACTTGCCAGGCGATAAATTTATATCAATATGGTTCTAATTCATAGTAATATATTGATATTGGCACAACCAATATATTGATATTGGCACAACCATTAAGAAGCAACCATATTATTATTTATATTGGGTTAAAAAACAACTATTTTATTAATTATTAATAAACTATATAAAAATAATATCATATTATAGTATATTATATATTTATGATTATTATATTAATATTATATTATATATTAAATATATATCACTGTTATAACTAATATATTCAAATTACACATAATCACATTAATTATATTGTTGTTATTATGTGAATTATTGTGATAAACTACACAACTACATTATATTTACAAATGGTTTGATATTTACCATTTAGTTAAATATATATTAATAAAATTATTGTTGATTATTAGTATTAATTTTATATTATATTAATTAATATTTAATGTTAGATATTTAATATTATTTAATTTTTAATTATTTATTATAATTTAAATATTTAATAAGATTATCGTATAATATTGATAACATATTTATTTTAATAATAATTATTATTTTAAGTAATTTCGTTTAATATATATTTTATGAACTTCATTTGTATCTATTGAAACTTATTTTATAAAAAATTAATTAATTTTAATATTTATTTTTGAAAAAATATAATATTTGTATTTTATATTTATATTCAATTTATGTTAATAATAATATAACTAATAATAATATAATTAATAATAATATAATTATTATTATATTATTATTAATGGTTAATAAGAATATTGTTAATAATAATTAATAATAATAGTTAGTCAATCAATAATTTATTAATAATAATAATAATTTTTTGTCACATGTGGAATTAGATTTCCATTGCACCATGGTTGATTTTCATATTGAGACAATCTTTGTCATAATGTGATGTTGGACCATGGTTGACCACGATTATTGATTTTCAATTAAGACAATCGTTTTCACAATGCGACGTTCGAACATGGTTGACCATGATTCATATTATAACCCAAGGAAATAGTAAACCTTAGGGATTAATTCTAAAAACCCAAGACATTATAAACTTAAGGGAATAATATTAAACCTTAGAAATATGAACCTTTAGATTAATAAACCCAAGGGATTGATATTATAAACCCAATGGAACAATAAACCCACTGGATTATGAACCCAAGGGAATAACATAAAACCAAAGGGACTAACATTATAAACACAAGGTATATAAACCCTAAGATAAATATTGTAAACAGTAAAAAAATATGCTTGACCATGGTTGATTTTCATATAGAGACAATCCTTGTCACAATGCGACATTGGACCATGGTTGACCATGGTTAATCATTACTGATTTTCATATCAAGACAATTTTTGTCACAATGCGATGTTCAACCACGGTTGGCCATGGTTGACTTTATAAAACATGGTTAACCATGGTTGACAATGATTGAATAATATTGCACCCAAGGGACTAATATTATAAATCCAAGGTATATAAACCCTAAGATAAATATTATAAAAACTAAAATAAACATGGTTGACCATGGTTGATTTTCGTATTGAGATAATCCTTGTAATGTGACATTGAACCGTGGCTCACCATGCTTGACCATTAATGATTTTCAAATCAAGAGAGTATTTGTCACAATGCGACATTGTTCACAATGAGACATTGGACCATGATTGAATTTAAAAAACATGATAGACAATGGTTGACCATGATTGATATTATAAACTCAAAAGAATAAAATCGTGAAGCAACATTTTTTATTATTATATAGAACCGATAACTCTAAATTCAATGCAACCCCAATGTGAAAAGAGTGTGATGCATCTGTGAACTTCTTCACTGGGGCATAACGATATGTTTTCCTTCTGTTTGCCCAATACTACTCTTGATATTTCAAAGAAGTTACCTGTTAAATCGTTTCAATATAATTCGATGACATTCATCAGATACCCTGATCTTTAATGTCAAAGCTAACAAATAATAATTTCAGTAAGATAAAAAAAAATAACATACCTCCTGCAAGAAATCTGTAACACCTATCCTCTCATCACAGTTCAATTCCATGGACTCACTACATTGAAACCGAAATCTAAATATGAATTGTTGAGGCAAAGTAAAATGGTTGAAAGTGTACATTGAACCTTGCCACATTGGACCTGTGGTTGAACGTGGCAACATTGAATGTGTGCCTCCAACCTCTCTGCTTTCGTTGAACCTCACCACATTGAAACAGAGGGATAAAGGTTTCAGAAAGAAAATGTAATAGAGAGATGAGGTGAAACCCATTTAATGTCCAACTGAAACCCACCCCATTTCACTCAAGTAATAGGTGGCCAACCCTTCGATCTCCACCAACACATTGCCATGGTCTTTACACTTCCTTTCATTACAACAATAAACCTACGCCATTTCACACCGCCAAATAATAGGTGGCCAACCCTTCGTCCTCCACCGTCACATTGCTACGGTCTTTGCACTTCCTCTCATCGCAACTTTAGATTAACTTATTAGACGAAAAATATTTGGAAAACAATCAATCCTAGCCCTCATAAAAAAAAGAAATTTGTGCGATAGATATCCATCCTAAGTTAAACTAGCACAACCATATTTACCAAGGTAAATATGGTTACGCCGATAGGCATATATCAAGCATATATATCAACCACATTTTCCAATGTGGTTGATATATGCCGATAGGCCAACTGATTATTAATAACTATATAAATATTAACAACCATATTATCTATATATATTATTATATGAATATTATATTAATATTATGTTCAATATATATAAATAATATTATATAATACTTCATAATAATATTCATTAATGTATTTAATTAATTATATTAATCATTTTATATTATTCAAGAATAAAATAAGTATAATTATTATTTATTGATTATTATTTATAATAATAATATATTCATTATTATTAGATTATTATAATAATATACAAATATAATATAATATCTATTATAATAATAATAATAATTACTATTATAAAAATGTTAGTGAGGAAGGGAGCTCTGCAACTAAAACCTAATGGCAACCATGTGGTAAAACGGCGGGGAGGCATCAAGAAAGTTAATGGCGCAGAAAATAGACAATAACAGCAAAAGACAATTCAAAAAATTGAGAGCCACAATCATGACAGAAGAGTTCAGGAGGGGAGAGATCCCCTCCTATCGGGATGCAGCGGCAGGGGAAGGAAATAACAGTCAGCCGACAACAGAAAAGCAGAATGCAGGTCCTATTCTAGGAGCAACCTGGTAAGCGGGCAAAAGGGGAAAATGTCTGCCATGTGCAAAGGAGAAGCCAAGATTTGTAATCCCGCCAAATAATCTGGAAAGGTACAGAAGCTACATGAAGAATCACACCCTCATCTGTAAGTTT
>APFE031531800.1:16621-41062 GCA_000404065.3 Pinus taeda
TATATATATATTCTTTCTTAATTTAATTAAATTAACATGTGCGATTTTTCTCTAAAATTGGTCGTAGTCTAACGATTATGCTTTTTTGCCCTAAAAGTTATGGAAATTCCGACCATATTTTGAAAAAATTTGGTAGGGATTTTTGTGAATCCAAGTAAAAAGTTGTCAAACTTCATATTTTTAGGTGCCTTAGAAGTTTTTGATGGTGCATAATCCATTTCCACCATCAAAAACATGATTCAAACATTGTCTCTATTAGATTTTTATAATTTTTTCCCAAATTCCAACCACTTTTGGCCGCAATTCCTCCACCTCTGACTCCCTAAAATTGTCTAAACACAATCGAATTGATTTATTTTGGAAAACTCCCAACTCAAAAAAAAATTCTCCTAAATCTAATCACATCCATCTAAATAATCAAAATTTGTATTTTTAATCTTAAGAAAAAAATAATTTATATTCAATCTTTATAAAACAAATTTTTATTAAAGATTTAGTTTTTTTTTTTTTTTTTTTTTTTTTAATTCGTTTTATTTTTTTCTGTAATTCGTTCGGAATTCTTTAATCTAAATGAGGTAATGTTCATACTAAAAGTGTGTGCAAGCATTCATATGATTGAAAAACGTGTACAAGCTTTAAGAATGGCAAATCAAAACAAATTTTGCCATATAAATTCTCACAGTTGTTTCATGATTTAATGGAATCTACGACCTCAAATATTGAGGGAAATCAAAACAAATTTTGCCATATGAATTCTCACTGCTGTTTCATGATTCAATGGAATCTACAATGTCAAATATTGAGCGAAATTAAATTTCGCTGTTGTTGTAACTCAACCATCAACTATTTCAGTGTTGTCCATCATCTATTTTGTATAGTGTTATTAATTGCGGAAGACTTTACTTTATTGCTACTTCAACTAAATTATCAACTTCATTAATAACATTCTAAAAAATTCTGAATATGCTTGAGATTTATCATTTAAGACTCCAAAACATAGATTGAAGAATTTATTTAGTGGCAGATCGATGCAGAGATGTGTCGACCAGGAATGGAAATTGAATAGTAACATGAGTGCGTCATTCTAAAATTTAAATGACTTTGCTCATAAAGGGGTGAGATGTATTTAAATAGAGACGCAGGTGAGATGTATGGAAATAGATGCATTACAATTTAGTTAAAGTCATTCTTTCGCTATCCCATGACTTTTCTCTATCATGCTCTCTTTTCTCACATTTCCAAATTCACTTTTCTATATTTACTTAAAAGCCTACTTTGATTGTAGAATTGCTTGATCTATTTTTTTTATTATTGAAGTCAATGTTCTTCCTTTCTTATTATTTCCATAACCAACATATCCTAATTGTAAACGTCATATTCTTCAACATATCTTTAAAGTATCCTATAAACCACCAAAATCTGCTACTTTCAACAAAGAATCAAAATAAAAATAAAAACACTGTGAGGTGTTATACCACAATGTAGGATGACATTCCATAAGTCTTCTTATAGGTATAGGAACTGCAATTGAATAAAACTATCTCCAATCCAACTCTTCCATTGATATACTTACCATGAACCGTTAACCATCCATGCATCAAACTTACTTCTAATAATGAGGTCAATAACCCAAAGGACCAATGTAGCCAGTTCAATAATTCAAGAGATCATTAAGAATATTGTAGCCACTTAAGCCATTTACACTCTTTTGATTCATTCAAAACTGACCAAACTCATAACCACTGAAAGCTTCCCTTATAATTATTCAACAGGGTTATTAGAATATAGAAAACAAACAAATATAACCAGAGGATAAGTTTTAGAGAGAAACAACTGATCATAGGATAATTAGAGTTATTAATTTAGTTGGTGCAATTTGCCCAAGGTTACTTACACAATTCTTCAATTTATTCACTAAGTGGATTATGAGGATACGCAACATGCGCCAATGTTAACTGTATTCGTTAATCAAACTAGATTCAATAAGGAGCTTGTAACACTTTAGAAAGGAAGATATTATTTTAAACCTATAATGGCCTTTGGGGCTATGGTTTCAAGAAATCCAAAGAGTTTTAGGGGTATGGATAAAAGGTTATGGATTCATTGTCCATATCCATAAATACCATCACCATGAGTTGGATTGGAAACTCCAGGTATGGCTGCTTGTGTTGCATCTTACATTGTAATATAAATCTCCATGATATTATTTTCCATGCCAACTTTTTGCTCAAAGTTGCAGATTTAGGAAGTCACTTGGTTCCCCGGTGCAAGAGATATTATAGAAAACGTTGATGGATGATATGTTGTTTACAACCATGGTATGTTGATTATGTAGATGAGAATATTAATTTTGAAAAAAGAGTAGATAAAGTACTATGACGATGAGCATTTCAACAAAAAATGAATTTGAAAATCTTAAAAAAAAGGCATGAGAGAGGAAGAGCAAGGCATAACAAAAAAACCAAAAAGTTTACCTGGATTGTGGTGCATCCAATACAAGGCATCTTTCAATCCCTCAATTGGAAAGGTCATCCCAGTGTTAGAAGGAGATATTGAAACAACTACTCTCCCATTTCAATTGACATGCCTCTGCAACTCTATGGCTTTGACCAATTGCTTTGGAGATTCAAATGATAGATCAGACAAGTATTACAACTTCCATAACTTCCAAATAAGGCAGTAAATACTCTATTGGGTTGTGCTCTACCATGTGAAACCCTAGGACTAAAACTGTGAAAAACCATAAGGGTATTGGGAAGGGTCCTTCTTTCAAGGTCGAGCCTCAACATCTCTTTTAAGGAGAAGCTCCCTTCTCTAGAATGTGGTTTGTGCCTTCATGAGAAGAGGGTTCATAGTGGGATATTTCTTTGAGGAATTTTTTCATCCCAGGACCTCCACCACCAGTACTAGGAAACAAACGACTTATTTCGATCATACCACCTCCCCATGATTTATAGAGGTTGGATCCCTCTCCTAGCTCAACAGAGATCAAACTCACCAAGAGATGATTGTGTTAGATGTCTATGGCTCTGAACCCTAACCCTATGAAGGGAAATTCAGGAGACAAGATGAAATTATTGACAACTATGTTAAAATTTAAAACCCTCCCACAAATCGGGTTCCTACAGTGCCCAGACGAGATGAAAATCATGGCCTGGATAATATTAAGATCCTACTTCTTCTCAAATCTAGCAATCGATGGAGCATGGCCAATGTTCCTCTTTCAATGTAATGATCGTTGTTTGCTTGAACCAATGGTAGAAAACAATGATAACTGTTTGATTTTAATCAACGATGGAAAACAAAAAGGTAGAAGAGATTAGGTGGTGAATCATTTAAAAAAGAAACACCTTCGTTGTAATTAATCAAGTTTAAATTTAGTGCTTCTTAAAATTAAATTATAAAAGATTAAGAATGTTTGATGTATACTAGAACAATTAAGAGAGATTGGAAAAAAGTACAACTTAGGAAAAAAATGTTGTTTTATGTTTGGAGGATGAAGGAAATTTAGCATACTCACTGTGAACAAATTTTGTCTTTAGAACAAAGCAATAATATATAGCTTTAGCTATAAATTCCTAAGCATGAAAGAGAACCCATTTTTATGGATTTGAGTTTCCTTATATGAATGCTTGTGCAATTGTTAACTCTCTTAACCTAATAGCTAGAATTGTTGAATGATAATTACAATTCTTGTAGCTTTGGAGATTTGTTCTTGCAGACTTAGTAAGGATACAAATGGTCATTTGATGATGGATTATGACCACTCAAAATAGGTGTGGCTAGAAGTGAAGGTACTAATAGGAATGCAAATTGTTTGGTTAGGGGATGCTATTGAAGTAGGTTTGAGAAATTGGGAAATGAATCTAGAAACCAAAGACTTCCAAGTCTCTTCCATCATTAGTAGCCATGGGTATATGGAGGAACATTTCAATTTTTGAAGAAAGATAAATTCCTACAATGAAGTGTGTAGTGAAAGGGCTCAACATATTGAGCCATT
The DNA here is from genome assembly GCA_000404065.3 of Pinus taeda. NCBI lineage: Eukaryota > Viridiplantae > Streptophyta > Pinopsida > Pinales > Pinaceae > Pinus > Pinus taeda. Next base: position 20,622 of record APFE031531800.1, read on the forward strand.
TACCACATGTTAAGGAAGAAACTTAATAAGGGTAGTAGTCCAAGAGCATATTTAGAGGATCTTTCCTAAGCTCTTTTTGATAGGGTGTCACAAGGGGATATTTCTCTTTGCGGAGGGGCGAGGGATCCTATTCTTTGTACATAATCATTTCATTCAATTTAACATAGGATTGGGGTAGGGGTCAACTAATTATGTAGAAATGATGACACTAAAACTAGTATTGTTGCTAAAAAATGAAAAGATAATTAAGAGTTTACAGGTGTTTAGTGATTCCTAGATTGTGATTAGATGGGTAAAAGATGAACAAATTTTTCACAATGTGCTTCTAAATTCTGTCTTGGAAGAGGTTAAGGGTTTGAGTCTTTAACTAGTGTACAAGAAAAGAAATATGGAAGTTGATGGTTTATATGATGCTTGAATTCTAATGCAGTGTGGTACCTAGATAATAATAGTAAATATGATATGCTACTTGGTTACAAATAGAAATAGTAGTGGTAATTGGATTATGACCCTCTTTCTCATGAATTAATGGCAGAAATGAGAGATTCTCTTGCCTAAGGTCTTTATTATATGTAATCAAAGCAATTTTGATCATTATATTTCTATTCAGGGAATTGATGGCCGTCAAAACATCTAGAGATGAAGCAGTTGCCTTAGGGAACACTCCCTCTGTCACAAGTTGAAGGAGTCCTTCAATCAGATCTTCATCCGCATTCGCAATGAGCTGTTGCAACCTGTTGTGCTCACTGCTCGAAAGGGTCTTATTAACATGACCAAATGAAGTCTGGCATTGCAACTGCCTCTCTTGAGAATCCATGAAATGGATTTCAGGGTTTTGGATAGAGTAAGGCAATCTCTGCTCTCGTTTGTAATGGGAAGAGAGTGAAAAATCCACAAGGGATAAAATCTCACATGTTGCTCCTTTTGTTTTTTTGGACATCTTCAAAATAGGCTTCGATCACTCATTCCACAAAGAGAGTGTCATATGTTTTGTGACGCCTTCCTCGATTATGTTATTATTGATCTTATATATATTAAAATAGTTTTAAAATTTGTAAAATATATTATTAATCAAGTTTAAATTTAATGCTTATCAAAATTAAATTATAAAATATTAAGAATGTTTGATGTATACTAGAACAATTAAGAGAGATCGGAAAAAGGTACAACTTAGGAAAAAATCTTGTTTGATGTTTGGAGGATGAAGGAACTTTAACTTATTCACTCTGAACAAATTTTATCTTTATAACAAAGGAATAATATATAATTTTAGCTATAAATTCCTAAGCATGAAAGAGAACCCATCTTTATTGATTTGAGTTTCCTTAGATGAATGCTTGTGCAATTGTTAACTCTCTTAACCTCATAGCTAGAATTGTTGAATGGTAGTTAAAATCCTTTTAGCTTGGGATATGTGTTCTTGCAAATTGGTAAGGAGAGAAATGGTCATTTGATGATAGATTGTGACCACTCAAAATAGTTGTGGCTAGAAGTGAAGGTACTAATAGGATTGAAAATTGTTTGGTTAGGGGATGCTATTGAAGTAGGTTTTAGAAATTGGGAAAGGAATCCAAAATCCAAAGACTTTTAAGACTCTTCCATCATTAGTAGCCATAAGGATATGGAGGAACCTTTCAATTTTTGAAGAAAAATAAATTCCTATAATAAGGTGTGTAGTGAAAGGGCTCAACATATTGAGTCATTTACCACAAGTTAAGGAAGAAACTCAATAAGGGTAGTGGTTCAAGAGCATATTTATAGGAGATTCCTTGGGCTCTTTTTGATAGGGTGTCACAAGGGAATATTGATCTATGTGGAGAGGGAGGGATCCTATTCTTTGTAGGTAACCATTTCATTCAATTTAACGTAGGATTGGGGGAGGGGTCAACTAACTATGTAGAAATGATGACACTAAAACTAGTATTGTTGCTAACAAATGAAAAAATAATTAAGAGTATACAGGTGTTTGGTGATTCCTAGATTGTCATCAGATGTGTAAAAGATGAACAAAGATGTCACAATGTGATTTTAAATTCTGCCTTGGATGAGGTTAAATGTTTTAGTCTTTAATTAGTGTACATGGAAATAAATATGGAAGTTGATGGTTTATACGATGCTTGAATTCTAATGCAGTGTGGTACCTAGATAGTAATAGTAAATAGGAGATGGTACTTGGATACAAATAGCAATAGTAATGGTAGTTGGATTATGACCCTCTTTTTCATGAATTAATGGTGGAAACAAGAGAAGCTCTTGTCTTTGGTCTTTCTTATATGTAATCAAAGCAATTTTATTCATTATATTTCTATTTAGGGAATTGATGGCCATCAAAACATCTAGAGATGAAGTAGTTTCCTGAGGGAAGACTTCCTCTATCACAAGTTGAAGGAGTCCTTCAATCAGATCTTCGTCCACATTCACAATGAGCTATTGCAACCTATTATGCCCACTACTGGAAAGGGTCTTAATAACATGACCAAATGAAGTCTGGCATTGCAACTGCCTCTCTTGAGAATCCATGAAATGGATTTCAGGTTTTTGACAGAATAAGGAAATCTGCAGTCTTGTGAGTAATGGGAAGAGAGTGCAAAATCCCTAAGAGATAAAATATCGCATATTGCCCCTTTTGTTTTTTTGGACATATTCAAAATAGATTTTGATTCACACTCATTCCACAAAGAGAGTGTCATATGTTTTGAGAGGCCTTCCTCAATTACGTTATTAATCAATATATATATAGTGTGTAGTGAAAGGGATCAACATATTGAGTCATTTACCACAAGTTAAGGAAGAAACTCAATAAGGATAGTGGTTAAAGAGCATATTTATAGGAGATTTTTGTTGAAGAATTTAGGGCACTTAGAGTTAGAGTGATTCTTCTTAGCATGATAAGAATTTATGAAATGGTTTTATAATTTATCTTAGCTTGATCTTCTTCGTATTATTAGTGTGTGTGTTTGCTTCATCAAATTTCTACAAAAACAAAGAGACAAGAACACAAGAAGTGGCATTCTGCTAGGGCCAAAAGCTCTCCCTCTTAGAGAGGAAAACCCGCACATAATTATTCTTATAGATATTCTCATTGATGAACACCAAGACCATGACCCTTGACTGACTGAGCCACTCCAAGAAGAAGATATCAATCCTCTTCTTCATATTGTTGAAATCATCATCATCACTATGCCTTTTCCGAGGTCATCACTATGTCTGCACCATCGAGATATTCACTGTTTTCAGCATAGCTGCCTCTTTATTGAGATTATATCTTTGGGACATAGTTACCATTGAGATCATCATTGTGCTTAAGGTTGTGACCGCAAAGAGTAGCACCAAGATCCTGTCATAGACTTATGTTGAGAAGGTAATCATTATAATAGTTCTTATCTGAGATCACAGACATATTTTCTGAAGACTTCTCCTTATGTGAAGAGACATAGTTCTATACCCATCCAAGTTCCAACACTTTGAACCTGGTTGAGATCTTCAAAGTAGAATGTGAAGGTATTACTATACCTTATCATTGAAATCCTCTTCCAGATTATCCCATCCAAGAATATACTTCTTCTTTGTATGCAGAGTTGCAGACCTGGCTCTTATCGAAGTTGCTTCGAAAGAATGTGAGATCCCGTTCCTCCTATATGTGGTGACCTTAGGTGGGTATATATAGTGGTCATGCCTCCATAATGAGCTGACATAACCAAGTGATCCGTTGTGTCCTTTTAGCTAGGTGACATGACTTCACTTTAAGTTATTTTGCTAGCCAATGTGATAGAGTTTTCCATCAATTTTCTTGCTTTTCTTCAGGAGGATTATGTTGGTCTTGGAGGGATTTTCTTAGACACTAGGTAGCTTCATATACATTACAAATATGCTAAAAAAGAGCTCATGGTTTTGACTCTTTGACTAAACCTATGGAATGAGCAAAAAACTCATTCTTATAATTCATAAAAAATAATATTTCTTTTTCTTGACAAGTACAAAGATCAAAATTACATTTGTAAATTCTGAACCTAGTTACACTTTCTTCAACACTCCCTCTTAACTAGGGAGGTATTTATAATGGTACTTGGTTATTCTCAATCTGAAGAATTTCTCGTAAGAAGAATCAGATCGGTAATCCCATCTATATAACATCGTAGCAATCAACATTGTCATAGTGCAAGGCCTTGACTAACAACTCCATATCTCCACGAGATCATGAGCTACACTGCTGGCGAGACCAATGATTTATAGACACCTTCATCATTGTCTCTCAAGGTACATACCCATCCAGGTGTTCACTAAGTATGACCTTCTAGGACCATTCTTATCTTGGGTTCCCAACCCTCACAGAATATCGATCATCTTGCCTACTCTTGTCTTGGATGCCCTACACATCCTTAAAGAGTATCGAATGCCAAATGATTACCCAATCCTCCCATTATTTCTTCCTAAGTGAAGACAAGAATGTTGTGTCTAACATGTGTCTACATTTCCATTCATGGTCTTCATCTAGACTAAGGGCTATTAGTCCTGGTCTAGTGCATGACACACGATGTGGAAAAACACAATTTTCACTCCTTTGTAATCAGGGGTGATCTTAATTCAAACTCCCTTTTGATCAAGGACCTGTCAAAGCTCCCTCTTAGCTAGGGACTCTTCTATATATGCAAACTTTTTCCTTTGTGGGTCCTTTAGCTGCTTGATCAACTTCTCTCCTTGATGTCATAAAATTTAGTTGAGCTTCTTCCTTGTAGGGCATCAACCATCAATCACTTTTCTTCTTGGTTCGTCATGTCATTTCTTTCTCTATGGAAAGTGGCCTTCTTGATACATATCTGGAACCTTTGTCATATAGCTACTTCTTTCCCGTCATTATTCTTTCAAGAATTTCCATCCATCACATGAATGCCAGCTATACTTGTATTTACAACTCTTGTTCCAGTAGCCTTGCATGCACTCACCCAGATAGTATTCAAGAAATAGCATTAAATCAAATCATACGTTACTAGATGGCTCTTCATCATGACATCTTCCTGTAGGTATCAGCATCCTGCATTCATGTTGACACATCTCCAAAAGATATCCATTATCAAGGGTCTCCATATTTTTCAGACTTTCGTCAGAGTCTTCATATCCTTTTGGGAGATTTCCTGGTCAAATATTTTTGGTCTATTGGATGTTGATTTCCTTCATCATGGTTGCATATATCAAAATCTCTTCCTTAATCATTCCATTCTACGAGCTTTCAATCAGAGTTTATTAATTGTAGTATGCCACCTCATACTTTATATGAGGACATATCATGTTGATTTCATCTTAGTGTGACTTTACACCTTCCTGCATCTTTTCACAGGAAGAGATCCAATTTCTCTTGATCATGCTTCTTAAGATAGAAGTAATGATCCATGTTACCTGCAACCATATTACATGACATTATAATATTCAACACAATCAAACATGCTTTATTTTACCTTAAGGTTGTCGAGGCTTCTTCCAACAGCTTCCTTGATTGAGAAGATATTCAGTCCCTTGATCTGCTTCATGTCATATCATCATATCATGGATTCTGTTAGCACCTAAATTCACCTTAGGCTGAAAGAAGGAAAAATTCAGGGTAACCATAAACCACGCTCAGTCTGGCAGCTAGCCCTACCAGAACAGGAGAGGGCTCTCTCTGAGTCACACTCAGTGAATAAGTAAATGAAATGGCCTAAGATGGCTTACAAGGGACTATTTGTCTTAGGCTAGTAAGTGAAAATGAATATAAGGAGTGATTTTTATGAATGACTGTGTTTTTGGGATGTTATGGGACCACTGGACCTCAATGAACAAAGAACTTAACATAAAGGCACATATTATTTCGTGAGGCAAGGTAGGTTGAAAGCATAGCAATTTAGTTTTAAAATATGGTGGAATGGAAAGATTGATTAAGAAGGTGAAAAGTGCATGGGCAACATGAATCCTTTTCAACAAAAGAATGAACATTGTACATGAAATTTTCCCACAGGTAGAGTAATAAAATTGAATTCTACCTAATCTCACTCGAAAAATTTCACCAGAAATGAATACGAAATGAAACTATGGAACATAACAAAGGAATGGAGAGATTGGTTAAGAAGGTGAAAAGGGTATGGGCAACATGAATCCTTTTCAACAGAAGAAAGAACACTGTACGTGAAATTTTCCCACAGGTAGAGCAATAAAATTGAATTCTACCTAATCTCACTTGAAAAATTTCACCAGAAATGGATACGAAATGAACTATAAAACATAACAAGATACATATGAAACAAAAGAGACACACTTGCTACACTCAAAACCACATGAATGTCATGAAACAGAGCCGCTGCCTTTCATTAATTCTTTGTGAAAATATACAGTGCAGAAACAAAGTTTCTTTCCCACAGTCTCCCAGAAATTACAAACCAACCAACCCTTTGCAAATAACTTGCATACAATATATAGAATGTGTGAGGAAGAGATAGAACGACCAGGGGTTGGGAAGTTACTCAAATCATTTCAAAATGAAGTTGGAGAGCCAACCATCAGCTACAGGTGCAGCGCTCTCAAGCATGACATTTGGCTGGGGTGACCCAGCCCCTTTGCATTCCTTTGCCACTTGGATAGATGCCCATTTGGAGAGAAAACTCTTTAAATGTCGCCTTTGGTGCCAAAAAATTGAAGTGTAGATGACTGGGCCCACTTGGAGAAGTCGCGACCCGAAATCTCGTGAAACGGGAGCAAATTGGCAGTTTTTTCCTCTGTGCGCCGCGCCAAATTCTCTATGCGTCGCACCACTTTAGAGCCCGTTTTGGGGCACTTGCAGGCGTCCAAAATGTGCCCAAGTTGGCTTGTTGGAAATATTGTCCTGTTTAATTTCTAACCCCACTAGAATTTCCAAATTTGGTGCTCATTTGCTCCTCCAAATCTTCATTCTCCCAAGACTGCTTTATGTGTGTCAAAAAAGTGGCAGAGAGGCCATTTTTGGATGTTTTTTGACCTTTAGGAGGCCCAGATCTTGTCAAAATTTCTTGCCCGGACACCAGTAGTCTTTTTTGATGCTGAATCCAAATATGCAAGCCATTCGTCGATTAGAGCCCTATAATTTTAGCGTCGTGCCAGTGGCGCGGCGCACAGGGAGGAATTTTCTGTTTTGTTTCCAAAAATTTGCCTGTGACCAAAATTTGCCCAAATTTTTTGAAATTTGGGCTGGAGGTTCCCTATGAAGTGCTATTCTATGCCAAGTAAGCCTCAGCCAAGATTCAAAGCCGATCTTGCTCCTTTGCCTCCTTTGCCTCCTTTGCCTCTTTTGTCGCTTTGCTCAATTTTGTCTTTAGGCTTCTGATTCTTGCTTTGGAGCTCATGTTTCGGGCCTGGTAGTGATGAGTCATGCGCCTCAGCATGTCTTTCTCCCTGTTAGCTTTATCCAACCACTGCTTTAAGTGTAGATTGACCCGATCCAAGGTAGTGAGCTCAATCCCTCTCTGCCGGACAGCTTGTCGATTTTGACGAATGCTTTGCAGCTCCATGATCATCTGTTGGTCCTCAATCTATTTGTTTCCCTACTCCAGATACTTGATGACCCATCTGGCCCTCTCGAAATTGAGTATCAAGTCTTTGATGTCCATGTCCTACTCTCGAATGGTCATCCTAAGTTTGGCATTCTCTGCCTCTGTCTCTTCATCCAGAATGAGGATGACACCGGTCTCTTGTGCACTTGATGGCCCCTCCTCCTGCACTGGCTCCTTGCCCTTACCCTGCTCCTGTGGTGCTGATGTCTGAAGCGAGGCCCCTTCCACCCCGGGTGGATATAACACTCGCTTTGCTGCTGCGAACAACGGTCTACTGCCCTTCTGGTATGTGATGTATACTAGCATGGTGGCAGTCTCGTGGTGCTCAAACTAATGTGAAGGACCCCCCACCTCATGCTCTGCCTCTGATAGCACCGGTGGAGCGCTGAAGAAATCACGGGAGATGAATTCCTCCCAAGCAATACCCTGCAATCCTAACTGATGGTCCACCAAAATCCGGATGAGAGCAAAATGATAGACACTCTTTAGCTACTTTCGAATGGTCTTGCACTGCATGAAGTTTTTCATCTTCTCAATGTTGTTGCAAATGAAAAATAGGAGGCTCATCATCCGCACCTGGGTGAAGTGCATGAGAAACCTAATGTGATATGCATAAAGGCATGAAAACATCCCCTCACAACTGAAATACTTCATGATCAATCTCATGAGTGGGGCATACTCATCTCTCAAAAATCTGAATGGAAAAACTCTGGTGAGCTGGCTCAAGCAGCTGTTCTTGATGTAAGGTTCATAATGATGCCTCTCCACCTTCTTTTGCTTATGCCACTGCTCTCCAATGTTCAGTATTCTTGTTTCCACTGATATGGTTTCTGGTGTCAAGGTGAAAGTGACCCCAGCCAAGACAGATTGACCTCCCTGTAGATGAAGTGCAAAAAGGTGGGCCAACTAATGATGGACTCTGACATTTGCCACCCTTTGACAAAATTCATAACATGCCAAGTGTTGGAAACAAGACATGGCAAGCGGGCATGCCTGCATCTCAGTGTGGGTGTTTGGCTCATCTCTAAGATGTCTGCCACTCCGGTGATGTCCCCTATGGGCCCTCTCTCCTAAAGATGTGTCACTGTGGGTCCCCTCCTCATACTCTGATGAATTTTCTGATGCCATTACTGCTGCTTGTACCCTGAGTTTTGTGCTGCCCTCTGAATCCAATGAAACTAATAGATGCTCTGAAAATTTGTGACCAAGGGGACAATAAAACAGGGAATGTTAGGAGGGGAATGATGAAGAGAGGAATAGGGGTTTAAAAGGAGAAATTTATCAGGGATTTGGGAGCATTTTTGGGTATGGTGTTGATGGGGTAGGGTTTGGATATTTTGAGCCACAGGAATAAAGGGAACGAATGGATATGATTACAGTGGAGCTAGGGTGATTATTAGGGGAAATTGCTACAAGGGAATTAGCTGGTAGAGGTAGGGTAGGAGCATACTTTAGCAATAATGTCACTGTAGCAAAACCCTAGCTTCTTGACCTTATTTGTGTCATTCTTTGTTTCACTTTTAAAAAAAATTTGCATTTGATTCATGGTCATCATACCCACATTCCTCTTCAAGTTTAACTGCCAATGGCGAAGGTAGTTGGGCTACTTTTCCAACCTTGAGGGTTATTCACAAAAATTTTGGGCAATTTAATTATTTTTTGGGCTTATAAGTCTATGCATTGCGCGCTCTGCCTAGTGCGCAGCGCACCGGGTATGCGCTGCGCCAGTGGCGATTTTGCACTGTGACCGGGCTCCCAGTGCGGCGCACGCCCTGGGTGTGCCGTGCCACCTCATGTGTGCGCCGGGCACTGTAAACTCGCCCAAATTTGCTTGAAAAACATGGGAGAGGGTTTTAGTGGGGAGCAGAACCTTGGTGTTTATCATCACATTTTGCAGCGCCATTTCTCGTTTTTCTTGATGATTTTTTCATGGTTGATCTTACTTTTGGGGTACCATTTAAATATCTTATGCACATCAAATCATTGACAAATTTGAGAGAGGATAGGTGTCAACAGGGCCTACCTCTTGATTTGCTAGCCTTCACCGAGATTTGGAACGATTTGCACTGTTTTTATGCCCCTGGCTGTGTGCGTCGCGCGCCAAGCCCAGTGCACTGTGCCCTTAAGAAAGCTGAATGACGAGCATGCTGTGTGTGCGCCACGCTCCTGGGTGTATGTGCCGCACATACCAAAGCAACTCTCACTCACTCACACTTTCACGATTTCGCTCTCCCACCTTTTGTAATGTCTCTCCAAGTCTTCAATGGAACAATGGCTTTGCTTTGGGCCACAACAAGTATATATATAGGCTTGAGAGAAATTGGTTTGATTTTTTCTTCCTTGAAAACCCACTTTCAAATGTTTGTGTTTTGCACTTTTTTCATTGACTTTAAAACACCCTGATTTTCATTTTTCTCTGAAAATTTGGCTCTCATGATGGGATTTTCGACATTTCTTTGCGGGGACTGTGTGACTGGGCATTTGGCCATAGAAACCATGACTGCATCTAAAAAATCAACTTGTGAATTTTTGGAAAATTTTGTCATGAATGACCTTGTCTAACTTTTCTTCAAAACAGAGTTTTGAAGAAGAGTCAATGTCTCTTCAAGTGATGATGAAGCTTTCTGGACCATAGCTGTATAAGGTCTCCCCTTGGCCTACATGGCTTGTTCTGGACATGTTTTTCAAAGACCAATTTGATGGTTTCCTAGACACAATCATAAAAAATGACTTTGTCCTGTTATATGACCAGACCTTGACTATCATGAATTTCAGTGATTATGGACCAAGACCTGAACCAGCAGGGGCCAGACATGAGGGAAAATGACTAGCATGACTTTCTCCGTCAGATCATGGCATGTCCCTGGCGAAATGCAACTGGAAGAGTGGAGCAGGACACCTAATCATGAAATGCATAAAGAGTTTTGATCCCTGATGAAGGACTTGACCAGACCGACTCTAACAGATTCCATACGTTAGAGTTCTTGTTGAAACACTTGCTTCCTCTCTAGATTAGTGAACCCTACGATGAGGATTCCAACAGAGAATTTTGAGGATATTGTATGTCACCAACGGGAAGATGTTTCCTTTTTGACTTGATGTATGATGAGCCTTAAATGACTCCTTTCTTTCCTTAAATGTCCATTGAGGTTCCTAAGAGCTATATATCCTACATGTTGTCTACCATGGATTTTTGTCCTTCATGATCCTTATGAAGATGTTGCGAGCTCTATTTTCTAATTCTTTCATGATGCCATGATGCATCTTATTATCATTGTCATATCTTTTAACACAATATTTAGGAGCTTATGATAGGAGCCTTTTGTGAGGGATACTATCTTACTCATAGGAGAGATTTGTTACTCCCTCTTTCCTTCGCCCTTTTCTTCATCTTCCTCGATCTTTCATTGATATGAACTTCCAAAATCTTTCTATACCATTGAATCTTAACTACACTTATTTTGTCTTTCTTGGGGACCAACCTTGCCTTTCCTTTCTACACATGGTTGAGTTCTTTTAACCTTCAATATTTCTACCATAAACTTGTTTTTCTCTATATAGCATAGATACCACAAGTTGTTGAATGAGGTAACCTTCTTGTTCATGGTAATTTGTTACCTTGCCTATTGGTTAGAACAATGATGATTATCTCCTTCCTAGATCTTGTAGATGGGATCTTATGAAGATATCCTACATCCTTGATACCCTTTTACTTTCATGGAGAATATGTGATCTTCTTCATTTCATATTTAGAGAATGGGTTTATCACCTACATTACTTTGATGTATCCAATATTGCTATGTGAGGGGATCTTTCATAAGCATCCCTTTCCATAAATTTAGAGGAGACCTATTGATATGTTTAATGACTTTAGCTACTTATAGGACTATGTCTATCGTCCTTCTTCATGCAAGGAATCTCGATGGCCCATTCAACCTTGATTGCTTTGATGAAGGTTGAAGCAGATGCATTGATGCTTCCTCCGGATGAGATCCCCGATGTAATGGTATGAAGTTTGCCTTCGTGTCTTCAAGTTTATTTGACTTATACATCTGATTCTTATGATTAACAACCTATTGATAAACTTGAGATAACATTGTCTTGCTATTACATAAGTGGGTTATGAAACCTTGTAGTATGTAGCATTGTGTAGAACCATAGAGTCTTGATGTTGCTTGCCATGACGATCATTTTATGGTATTGAGATCCATCATCTCTCCTGCAACATCGAGATCATCACTCCTGTATCCTAACAGAGATAACACCGACATTTGAGATATATGAGAGCTGCACTTAGATTCACTGAGATAATGATCTTCTCCCTCAAGGGCATGACTTTATCTATTATACTGAGGCCATAATTACATCTATGATTTCTTCTAAACTATATGCCAAGATAGAGTGTGACATTATGAGATCACTAAGATCCTCCTTATCACAAGTATGTCGAGACTGTGAGGAAAAAGATTTGAGCCCTTTTCTATGGCATTCGAGGTTGCTTCTATAGGCCAAGACTGTGATCACCAAGACTAACTTCCGAAACTTCTTCACTGTGACCACTGAAATACCTCCTCTGATTGCCCTCCGAAAGTATGAACTTCCTATACCATCCGAAAATCAGACACAAATCCGAGCTCTGTGTTTTTTGTGGTATGACATAGATTTTAATGACACCCAATTTGGAATAAACATTGAAACTGTAAGAGGTACATCTTTTGACTATAATTCAAATTCTGAGCAATGGTATTAGGACTTCAATTGATCTTAGATTACTTCATGTTGAATTGTCTTGTTGTTGTGTACTCTTTGTTGAAGACTAATCTTTCAATTCCTTCAACTCGTTTTGATGTTATCCTTGAATCTGATCCTTGAAGTGTGTCTTTGTTGCCTTTTCTTTAACTTTTGAACCTTAGCTCTGATACCATGTTGAAGAATCTAGGACACTTAGAGTTAGAGTGATTCTTGTTAGCATTATAAAAATTTGTGAAGTTCTTTTACAATTTATCTTAGCTTGATCTTCTTCTTATTATTAGTGTGTGTTTGCTTCATCAACTTGCTACCAAAACAAAGAGACAAGAACACAAGAAGTGGATTTTTTCCAAGGCCAAAACCTCTCCCTCTTGGAGAGGAAAACCCACACACAGTTCTTCTTATAGATATTCTCATTGAAGAATACCAAGACCATGACCCTTGATTGACTGAGCCACTCCAAGACCAAGACATCAATCCTCTTCTTCATATTGTTGTAATAATCATCATCCCTGTGCCTTTTCCGAGATCATCACTGTGTCTGCGCCATCGAGATCTTCAACGTTTTCACCATAGGTGCCCCTTTATTGAGATTATATCTTTGAGATAGAGTTACCATTGAGATCATCACTATGCTTAAGGTTGTGACTGCATAGAGTAGCACCAATATCCTTGGCCTTAGACTTATGTTGAGAAGGTAATCAATATAATAGTTCTTATCTAAGATCACAGAGATATTGTCTGAACACTTCTCCTTATGTGAAGAGACATAGTTAGGTACCCATCCAAGTTCTAGCACTTTGAAATTAGCTGAGATATTCAAATTAGAACGTGAAGGTATTACTATGTACCTTATCACCGAAATCTTGTTCTAGATTATCCCATCCAAGAATATACTTCTTCTTTGTATGCGGAGTTGCAGACCTAGTTCTTATCCAAGTTGCTTCAGAAGAATGTGAGATCCTTTTCCTCCTATATGTGGTGACCCTAGGTGGGTATATATAGTGGTCATGCCTCCATAATGAGTCGACATAGCCAAGTGATCCATTGTGTCCTTTTAGCTACCTGACATGACTCCATTTTAAGCTATTTTTCTGGCCAACGTGATAGAGTTTTCCATCGATTTGCTTGCTTGTCTTTAGGAGGATTATGTTGGTCTTGGAGAGTTGTTCTTAAACACTAGGTAGCTTCATATACATTACAAATATACTCAAGAAGAGCTCATAATATTGACTCTTTTACTAGACCTATAGAATGAGCAAAAAACTCATTCTTATAATTCATAAAAACTAATATTTATTTTTCTTGACAAATACAAAGATCAAAATTACATTTGTAAATTACGAACCTAGTTACGCTTTTTTCAACACTTTCTTGGGCTCTTTTTGATAGGGTGTCACAAGGGGATATTTCTTTATGTTGATCCAGGTGGCTCAAGAGATGCACACATGACAAAGAGGGTTTATGAAAGCTCAAAAATCAAAGTGATCAGAATGCTTTCAAATTAGGACCAGAGCGTAGATTTCGTCGTTTTGATTGCAACGATGCTAATGGTTCATCAATCCGAGCTCGTATGAGGGAGAACGAGCCAGTCAAACTTTTGGTTGACTTTTGCTCATTGGGCAAGCTTAAGGAGGCACCATTTTGGACAAAATTTGGCCATCAAATTCCAGTCAACCTGGGCCAGATTCTGAGTGAATTTGTGGTCTGTTTATTTTGACTCCTTCGACCAAATTTTGAAATTTTCAAACAAATCTTATTATTAAAAATTTATATATATATATATATATATATAAGAAATATTGGTTCACCAACCCACCACTCCACGCCTCTCCATATTAAACATTTATACATGGGGTAGGGTAAGCCTCGACCCACACCCCCAAAACCCATTAAACAACATGCTGTATATATCTGGGTTCGGTAGGAGTCGAACCTGCCCGGCCACGTGGCTGGCCTCTCCATATTAAACATTTATACATGGGGTAGGGTAAGCCTCGACCCACACCCCCAAAACCCATTAAACAACATGCTGTATATATCTGGGTTCGGTAGGAGTCGAACCTGCCCGGCCACGTGGCTGGCCCGCACCACGGGCGACCCAAAAAACCATTAAATATACACCAACCAAAATGGTAATGTATGTTTCAAACACTGCCGATCCAGATTTATAGCCTGGCTGTTTCTGTTTCCAATGAAAAAGACTACGCGCTTGCCATGATGAAGCATGCCGAGTGCCATGTGCCCTACCCACGGCATAGGAGTAGGGTTCCAGCCATGCTTGTCAACAAGTCAAACCTCGAAAAGTAATCTGATCAACTCATTCCAGTTTTCAAACCGACATTCTCAACGATATATGATCCACATAACAATAAAAATAACATTTCAATTAAGTTCGTTAAAAGTTGTATTTTCAAACCGACTACCTCATCCCAGTTTTCAAACGAACATGCTCAACCATGCATCATGTACGTAAAATTAAAAACAACATTTCAATTAAGTTCATTACTTCTTTTTCCCCTAAGAAAACCGTTGAAATTCGATGCGTCGATGTTATATTTTTGAAGGTAAACGGTTACATTATTGAATGCATATTAATTTTAATTTCGAATTAATTTTGGATTTATTAAAGAGCGATGAATTAATTTTTTATTTTAAAAGAAATTTACATGTCAATAAATCATGGTAAAAAAGAAGCTAAATTGACTTAATTATTAATTATAATAATTATTAATTTTTTTTAATATAGTTTTTCTAAAAATATTTTAATTAATTTATATTTTGATTACTTTGATTAAGTCAAAATATTATAAAATACATAACAATATTTTTTCTATATTCAGTTTTTTGACACAATGAAGATATACACTTACTTTACATATTATATATCTCAAACATATATTTAATGATAGTAACTGCTAGCAAATTATACTAGCGTATTTATATTTTTAGTCCAATTTATTAAAGTACCAAGAACATATAAATAAATAGTTGTTTAAACTATGGTGGGTAGTGATTGATGGTAAATATGTTATTTATATGAGTATAAACTATTAGATTTCAATTTCGGTATGGAGAGTAACAATGAAAAATCACTACATAAATATATAAAATTCATGGCATAAATTCCTTCGGGGCTGACCCATGACAGGTTTCTAGTTACGTTTTTATTCTGTTTTATTTGGAAAAAATGGATCAATGGTGTAATGATGAGGCTTTGGGGAACAGGCTTCCTCTCGCCTTTCTCCATGGCCTGTTTTGAACTTCTTCATGAACTGGACAAATGTATATGCTTTACGAAACTGTTTTTATATTATCTTAATATAAAAAAATCTTGATTTTTCTTATAAAAAAAAGAAAAAGAAAAACTACAACAAAACCTTCAAATTATGATCAAATATCTAAAAAATATTTTTTACACTAATATGAAATAAAATAATTTATTTTTTCAAAATTAAACATTATAAATTGCCTTGCTTAATACTAAACTAATAATTATCCAAAAACAAAAAATATTTTTTAATATATATATAATATATATATATTATATAAACCTAAAAATTTAATTTAAATATTAAATAAACATTATCGGTTTCTAGTTATATTTGGGTGTGCTGTCATATTCTTTTATTATTTATATATATAAATATAAATTAAATGTACCATACATTAAAATAAACCTAAAATAATTTAATTTAAATATTATATAAACATTATCATTATCTATCGTTTATTCGAGTTATATTTGGTGTGCTGTTATATTCTTTTTATTAATTTTTATTTTTTTATATGATTAATGTTATTTTTCACCTTTAAATACCCATCAAAATATAAAAGTAACTTTGATCTATTCGTGGCAAAAGCAGTAATGAGATTTGGGACCAATATTGTTAATCTCAACCGTTGAAATATAATAAGTTGCGTTATTATGAGAGAAACAGGTCGGTTATCGCTTTTACGGATTGTTATTAGAAATCGAAATCAGAAAAGTCAATCTTCTGATTTTGCGATGAAAACACAAAAAGTCAACCCTATGTTGAAATGTACACATAAAATCCAAACTAATGATTATAAATGTACACATAAAACCCAATCCAATGATGAAATGTACACAAATAAAACTCAAGCCAATGATGAAATATAAACCTGTAAAAGTCAACCTTATTCTTAATTAGTTTAATACAGGATGACAAAATAAAACCCATAAAAGTCAACTCTATTCTTAATTAATTTAATAAAAGTCAACTCTATTCTTAATTAATTTAATGCACGATGGTCCTGTTAATAGAAGGTTTAATGTGTGAGTGTAGTTAGTTTCTTTAGTTTACATATTTTTTATGATCTCACATGTTGCTCCTTTTGTTTTTTTGGACATCTTCAAATTAGGATTCGATTCACATTCATTTCACAAAGAGAGTTCTTTTTATTGATTTTATATATTTAAATAATTTTAAAATTTGTAGATTAAATTATTAATAATTACTTTGGAAAGTGCAAAAATATAGTGAAAGAATAAGATTTGAGAAGATTATCTTTCAATCAATACTTATTTTATAAAGAGAATGTCAGATATTTTGTTAGGGTTTTGTATGATTATATATATATCTATTTAAATAATATTAAATTTGTAAAATATTACTAGCAATTGCCTCTCAAGGTGCAAAGATACGCAGAAGGAATGGAAGCTGGGAAGGCCATCTTTCAACCTCGAGGGATTTGATCTCTAGAGAAGCTTGGTAGATCTAGAGTTACAATGCATATAGGTTGGTTTACTCTCAACATGCTCTAAAAACTCTAATGCATATAGGTTGGTTTACTCTCAACATGCTCTAAAAACTCTAATGTGTACATGGAATTTCATTCTTATAAAGATAAGTTATTTTTGAAAGAGGTCTTAAAGAAGAGTAAGGTTTAAAATCTGATTATTTTTTTAAAGGAAGTATTTTATAGACATACTTTAAGTTCAAAGGTGGTTTCATCGGAATCCCCTTATGGAAACCCTCCTTTTTTTTGTAATTGATAACTCCATGTTTGAATCACTTATGCGCTATCATTCAAACTAGTTAAAAGATAAATCCCTTGTTGCAACAAAAATATTAATATAAATATATGAGATATATTAGTACAAGGAAATTTCAAAATTAATGATATAAATTTGTTTTATTAAATCATTTTAACTTTGCATTTCATAAAGATAAGAAATACCCCACTCAGAGTGGCTTGAAGAATGAGGAAGAGGAAGACTCTCTGGATTATGCTCTGTTCCTTAAGCTGCCTCCTGGTTATGACCGCATAGAGGACGTTCCAGAAGGGGTGGAAGTTACTTGGGAACCAGACCCGATTCAAGCAGCTAAAGCCAGGAAGAAGAGAGCGATGGATCGTGAAGCAGAGGCGAAAAATTCCAAAGGCAAATGATTACAGAAGTTTCTGGGGTAAGCCTGCCCACAGGCGAACCTCATTCTTTTTTGGTCTTTTGTTATGTTTCGGCTTTATGGCATGCATTCTCTGAAGTTTAGATGCGTTGGTTACTCAGTCTTTTGTAACAAGATCTCGGGGTCTGGCCTCCCTAGAGGGGTTTTGTCTGTCTCAGTCAAGTTTGATATGTCCAGGTCGGACAAGTTCCAGTTCAAGGTACTCTTTTTTGGTTTTTTGTATTCTCTGGCTTACACAAGCAGAAATACCAGTTGTAATGAGACAATCCATGACAGAGAGCAGATCAGTTGCTCTCAGAGGTGCATACCTCTTGTAAATATCTTTTTTCCTTTTTAATACATTAGCCTAGTCTTTACACAGAAAAAAAATAAAGATAAGAAATACATAAATGTTTAAAAATTTTAAATTAAAATAATTTATTATATTTTTTATGAGAAAGAGATAATTCAAACATACTGTATAATTGGTAAACAAATATTACTCTTTTAACATTAAATTATAGAATATATTTAACTTTCTACGTATAAAATATATTACTTTTTTAAATACATAATAAATACAAAATAGAAACAATATTAATTTCATATAATTACATAAATAAATTACATATAAAATTTTTATTTATCTAGTGCAATTTTTAATATATAAAATTTATTTAAATTAATTTAAATAAAAATTCCCAAACAATCAATCTCGAATTTACTAAAGATGTATAATATTGAAATCTATATTTAAAAGCTCAAGAACATCTTATTTATTAAAGAAATTGAGAATCATCAATTTTTTATTATTTACCTTTTAGAATTGCTTAAAGTAAATCCAATATATAATTTTTATATTACTCACCAAATAGTAGGCAATAGTAATTTTCTAGAGCAATTCCATTATATAAAGCTAATTTTTAAAGTTATGTACAATGACTATACATATGAAATAAAAACTTGTGTGGAAGGTAAAATTCTAAATAAATCTAGGCATTATACAAACTATACCCATAAATTAAGATTTAAAAAGCGAAAATGAAAAGCCCAAATACATATAATTGATTATAGCCCTCAAATTATGTTTCAGTTGGATAGCCAAGTACCCTGACATGTGTAGATTTCACATCCAAAATCTTCACGTATGAAATGCACTAATGATATCAATATTGATGTCAAGGACATAGGAAGTTGTACACCACTTTCCCATGGACAAAAAATGTCTCAAGGACACAGGAAGTTGTACACCACTTTCCCATGGACAAAAAATGTCTCAATTTAACTACATTTGGAACACTCACGTGAAAACGAAGGTGACTTTGAAGGAAATGTAGGCTGTTGTGCAAAAATTCACTTATACATACCTCATAATCATGCAACAAGTTCAAGCTCACTGCATCGATAAATCTATATCGAACTTGAGTTACATAATAACAGTGAATGACAATTTAGCTACATAGGACGACAAAGTATAATATGATGGTGATGGTCATCAATTTGATCACTTTGATGGTAACAATCTGACATTGTTTGAAAATTTTCGAATTGGTAATGGCTGTTAGTTTTGACAACAAACTAGTTAGGTCTTTAACGGTATTGTAGTTAGGCGGTTCTATTCAGTTATGTAACAATAGATAGGATATAAAATAATGTAATAACATATGAATCGATAAGAGCGGAGAATCATAATATCATCATATTCATTCATTCAATCCTAAATTCGATATTTCCATATCTTGGTGTTCAGTTAACTATTTCTTTATCTATTTATCTGTCTCTGTTTGCAACAAGTGGTATTAGAGCCCAGTGAGGCTGTGCGGGCTGTGCGAAGGAAAGAGTTGCTGCTGCGTTGAAGGAAAGAGGGGCTGAAGACCCTGCTGCTGCATTGAAGGAAAGAGCTGTTGCTGCGTTGAAGGAAAGAACTGCTGCGTGAGTGAAGATGTGTTGTCCTGAGCGTGAAGACGTTGAAGAAAACTGTGCGGTGTGAGCATTCTGATTGTGCGGGCTAAGGCTGTGTTGGCTGTGCGTTGAAAGAAAAGCGGGTGTGACCGTGACAACACCGTTGTGCGGGCTGGAGCGTGGTGAAGGCCTGACTGTGTGTTGAAAGAAAAGCGGTTGTTGGGCTGCATGAAAGACGGCTGTTGGTTGTGCGTTGAACGCATACTGTCTAGAACCTGCGGCCTGTTCCAGAACTGTCTGCATGAAAATTGCAGGGGAGAAAATCTGCTGCCGGAATCTACCTGAGGACCTGCGTCAGACATAAAGCTTGCCTGAAGATTCAAGACCTGAATCTGTCTGTGTAAGGCCAGTTATCTACCTGCGTGGCTGCCAGAACTTGTGCCGAAATCCTGGTATTGCTTAAGAAATTTTTTTTTTGTCTCAGAATTTATTTTTCAAGAAAGCAGTCTGAAACAAGAACAGAATTTTTATTTTTCCAGAAAGCAGTCAAGAAACAAAGACAGTTTTTATTATTATTGAAGAGAAAAGGAAAATTTTTTTCTTCAGGGTTTTAGGAAAAGAAGACAGTTTTTTTATTGTTGAAGAGAAGGAAATTTTTTCAGGGTTTTTTTTTTTTTTAGTTGGAGAAATAAGGAGTTTTTTCTTTTAAAGGAATATAAAACCCTAGAAAGTCTGAAACCCTAGGAAAGGAAAAATGGCCAAGATGTTGAATGCGAAATTCGAGGTGGAGAAATTCACCGGAAAGAGCAATTTTGCTCTTTGGAAA